>CAUYLG010022566.1:0-67362 GCA_963573385.1 Cacajao melanocephalus | reverse complement strand
GGCTAGCCAGTTTTCCCAACACCATTTATTAAACAGGGACTCCTTTCCCCATTGCTTGTTTTTGTCAGGTTTGTCAAAGATCAGATGGTTGTAGATGTGTGGTGTTGCCTCCAAGGCCTCTGTTCTGTTCCATTGGTCTATATCTCTGTTTTGGTACCAGTACCACACTGTTTTGATTACTGTAGCCTTGTAGTATAGTTTGAAGTCCAGTAGTGCGATGCCTCCCGCTTTGTTCTTTTTGCTTAGAATTGACTTGGCTATGCGGGCTCTCTTTTGGTTCCATATGAATTTTAAGGTGGTTTTTTTCCAGTTCTGTGAAGAAGGTCATTGGTAGCTTGATGGGGATAGGATTGAATCTGTAAATTACTTTGGGCAATATGGCCATTTTCACGATATTGTTTCTTCCTAACCATGAACATGGAATGTTTCTCCATCTATTTGTGTCCTCTCTTATTTCATTGAGCAGTGGTTTGTAGTTCTCCTTGAAGAGGTCCTTTACGTTCCTTGTTAGTCGTATTCCTAGGTATTTTATTCTCTTTGCAGCAATTGTGAATGGCAGTTCATTCTTGATTTGGCTTTCTTTAAGTCTGTTATTGGTGTACAGGAATGCTTGTGATTTTTGCACATTGATTTTGTATCCTGAGACTTTGCTGAAGTTGCTTATCAGTTTCAGGAGATTTTGGGTGGAGACAATGGGGTCTTGTAAGTATACAATCATGTGGTCTACAAATAGAGACAATTTGACTTCCTCCTTTCCTGTTTGAATACCCTTTATTTCTTTTTCTTGCCTGATTGCTCTGGCTAGAACTTCCAATACTATATTGAATAGGAGTAGTGAGAGAGGGCATCTAACACCTTTTTCTCATTGAAATAATATTTTTTACCATCTCATATAGAGGAAAAGTGCTGTTTTAATGAATGCTTTCATCATCTTCATGGTTCTGCCTGCAAGTTGTCCCAGCCCAGAGAAGTGAGAATGAGACACAAATCATTCTGATTAAAACCAAATAAACACTGAGGTCCTATTCTCAGTCAGACATTAGACCAGGGGTCAGCAAACTTGTTATTAAATATTTTAAGCTTAGTGAGCCATATGATCCCTGTTGCAACAAGTCAACATTATTGTTTTAATGTGGAACCAGACATAGACGATATGTAAATGAATGGGGGTGGCCATGTTCCAATAAGACGCTGGTTACAAAAATAGGTGGCAAGTCAGATTTGGACTGTGGGCTGCGGGATGCCAGCCCTGCACCAGATTACAAAGAAGGAAAGGAGAAAATGAACTAAGAACAAGGACGACAGCTCCAAAACAAATAAGAAAAAGAAAATCATTGATGGTAATACTGCAGTGGTACCTAAAGGAGAATATTATAATTGTAAGATCCAATAAGGTAATGATAATAAATCAATAAACTTTGACTAACTGAACACATATTCTCCCTTGTGATAAAGTAAAACATATTGGTAGAATGTTCTACTTACCATAACTACTATTAAATTCTTATTTTGTAATACATAAATAATTATATAGCTCAAAAATAGGAGCTAATTACAATATGGATGAACCTTGAAAACATGCTAAATGGAAGAAGCCAGCTGGAAAAAGCCACATATTATATGATTCCATCTACATGAAATGTCCAGAAGAGGTAAATCCACAGAGACAAAAAGCAGCTTAGTGGTTTCCAGGGGCTATAGGGAGGGGGAAATGGGGAGTGATTGCTAATAAGCACAGAATTTCTTTATAGGGTGATGACAATATTCTGAATTAATTAGTGGTGATAGTTGCAGGACTCTGTGAATATCCTAGACAAGCACTGAATTGTACACTTTGAAAGGGTGAATTTATGGAATGTGAATTACATCTCAATTTTAAAAAAGGAGTAGGATATTCTCATATGATTTGGCACTATCTTTCTGGAAGGCATATTGAAAGTCCTACAATGTGGGAAGCAAGAGAGAAATAGGAGCTAAGATTTGGAAACTGAAGGGCAGCAGAAAAATAAATTATTTCAGCAACTGCAATACATATCAATTCAAAAACAAAATGGGTACTATCATGTCTTGAGAGCAACTAAAAGGTAATATTTTGCCTCCCCACATCTGTGGAAAATAGTCATGGACACCTGATCTGTTTATATGAGTTAACAACAGATTTGCCTGGACATCAAATGATTGTTGCTGGGTGTGGACTAGGAGCTTTTCATACATTGCTGATCTAAAGCCCATTTTACAGATGAGCAAACTGATTGGCAAAGGCCATGCATTCCTTCTGATCTCAGGGATCTCATGTGGTTGGTGCTTCTAGTGGAAGGAGAATATCAGCCTGTGTATTGGACATTCGTTGGCTGTTTTCTGTTCCCTTAAAGGGGATTGCAAATGAGGCCCTGCAAGCAAGTTCACAATGTCGCCATCCCGATTTCAGCCATAGTGTCCCAGCTGGTCTCCCTGCTCCCTCTCCTGCTCACATCTGCCAGAGGGATCTATTTAAAACTGAAATGAGCCCATGCCCTTTCCCTTCTTAAAAAGCCAAGTTCTTCACCCTTGTTTAGAAGGGCTTAGAGGCCCCAGCTCCATTGGCTATCACATGGGCCATATCTTGCCTTTGTCCTTCCTGCACCAGCTTATGGGCCTTCCTGTCCATCACGTCTTGGAGGAGCATCCTAGCTCGTGCCTCTGCATGCCCTTCACATGGCTGACTTGTCATTCAAGTCACCTCCACAGAGACTGTCCTTGTCTACTGTTCTAAAGTAGCCACAATTCACTCTATTTTAATCTTTGTAAAGCTCTGACCACCTGATATTCTTCCATCCCATCCTACCTTCCTCTTCTCTTCTTTCCTCCTCCCCTTCTTGCCTTGCTCCCTTTTTCCCTTTCTCCCTCCCTCCTTCCCTGCCACTTCTCTGTCCACTAGAATAGAAGCCGTATGAGAACATGAACTCTGGGCTGTTCATCTGCCCCTGGCCCATTATAGGCACTCAAATATTTGTTGAGAGAATTAATGAATGCTGATGAAACCTGGCAAAGGTCCTGTGTTTTGTTAAATGATGAAAGATATAAATCCCATAGCACATAGTCTTCGCTCTACAGAGGGGTAACAATAAATGAAACTAATGACCACAAACTTCAGAAGGCCCTAACCAACACCGACCATTTACAACTGTCCCCACCCCCAAGGTTCCATGTCTGAGACAAGTTTCAGCCTGAAGTGAGTTTTTATTACCTACTCATAAACCCCTGAATCATGTGGTTTACAGGGCAAGTGCTAATGCAGTCATAATTATATTGGTGTGAACACATTGTCATAGAAATGTAGCAAACATAGACACAGGCATTTAAGAGAAACCAGCTGCTCACAACACAAGATCAACCATCACATAGAAACCAGTCACCAAGCACACAGCTAAGGAACTTGAACTGAGTGACTGAAGGTGACACACCCTATAAATCACAGAGTATGATGACAGTTTGCACCAGCACCTCAGAGTAACCAACGTACTGCCCGGAGCAGTATGCATTTTGAGGAAATCTATAATTAAGACATGGATACCACCCTCCCCAAATGGTGACTGGCATTCTTTTTTCTGTTTAATTAACCCAAGCACAAAATAAGTGTTAACTTCAGTTTGTGGACGATTTCCTTTCTTTCTCTTTGGAAGCAGATCAAGGAACAAGAAAGGACATGACTTCATTATAAATTCATTACTTACCTAGGGTATTTTTTTTCCCTTTTTAATCTCTAAAATAACAGTTGATTCATTAAGAGACTCAAAGGTGAAAAATGTCAAGCTTTTGACCTTTTCTTAATTCACACATATACTGAGCCAATGAAAACATATCCACACCCATCTCCCCATAATTAGTACTTTCTATGATGATTCCAGAGCAGGATTTCTCAGCCTAGGCACTGTTGTATTGGATCAGATAATTCTCTGTGCCTGGGCTGTCCTGTGCATTGTAGGATGTTAAGCAGTATCCCTGGCCTCCACTCACTGGATGCCAGGAGCATCGCACCTTCTCCCCCCAAGCTGTGATAATCAAAAATGCCTGCAGACATTGCAAAATGTCCCTTGGAAAGCAAAACCACTTCAGGATGAAAACCACTGTTCAAAACATTGTAATAGGAAAAACTAAGAAAAAAGATCAGGTTATATTCTGTAATTGTTTTTGTCTTTCAATATATGCTGCCACATTTTATTTTTTTGGACACTATAAACTTATCAATCCAGAATGTACACTTATTGTCCTTTCAGCATTTGTTGCTTAGTTTGAGTGGTGGATGTTGTTCAGTGTCTTGCTAAAATGCCACAAGGCCAGGATTGCTCTTGTAGGAAAACTCCCTGACATTCATCACAGAATTTTATGCTTTCATTCAGCATTGTATGCTAATATTACACTTAAAAAAAAAAAAAAAAACAACAACCAGGGCCCATAAATAATTGCCTCCGAGATTCGGCATTATTTGCACTTGGTGGAGCAATCTTAAAACTGGTTTCAAACCAGACATTTAAAGATCATAATATTTGTAGGAAGAGTTCTTGAAGAGAAGGAAGAGAGCTGGTTTTAGTTTGAAACCAATGAAAAAACAAGTCGTTTCTCTCTGCCTTTCACTAAAATAACTAACTTTAATGACGATGTATTTAGAATAGCAATAGCAAGAGCAGAACTAGTCCTGGCATTGGCCTTAGAAGATTTTACAGCTCTGAAAAGGCCATTAATCAGCAAACAATCTATAAAGACAACCTAAAAAAATGTGTTCCAACTGCCTCATTCCCTTGTCTTGGTTATAATCCAAGAGCAAATCCTCCAAGTCTAAATCTTGCAACCCATAAAACTTCTTATCTGCCTTTTCTTGGTATAGGCCAACAACCAAATCTCTACACATTGTTTTTCCCATGGAAGAATTAGGCTGTAAGTTTGTTCACCAAGAGGCACTTGGTGGGAAGAAAGAATAAGCAAGAAATCTGCCATAAATCTCCATCAGCCTTCTTGTGTAAAGCTGACATGGATTTACAAAAAGTTTGTTCTTCATAAACTTTATTATTTGCCCAGGAATAATTTTATTCTAATTGAAAAAGTGCATTTTAAAAGCTGTCAACAATTGTGCATGGATTATTTGACATTGCACAGGAAGCTGGCTAATGTAACACATTTGTATGGCATAGTCACAGTATAATGTGATTTTGTTTGCTTTTAAAATTTTCTTGTATGATATGTTATGCTTATTGATTTTACAGCAGATGCATATTTGGCATGAGTGACATAATTTTTTTAAGGCTGTTTACAGAAAGAAGAAAAAATCAGTGGGTTTCTAAATGCCTTTTTTTTTTCTGATGGGTTAATGATGTGCTTTGTGTAAGCCCCACATTTTTGTTTGGGCCAACAGTCACCATAGTCCATCAATTCGATTTGTGATTTTACTTTATACCCTCTACTAGTAGCTTGCACCTTGTGATCTATTTAACATCTTGCCTTTCTTATTAACAAAACCCAAACTAGGCCTTGTTCAGGGTGACTGGCTGGAAAGAATGTGCTTCATCAGAGACAGCAGGTGGGTACCTAGCATTCTTCTCTAAGAACAATATGGTTTACCACAAGTGTGGAGGATTGGATGTGTGGAAAGTCTGGGTCCCCCTTTCAATGCTTGCAGGGGCCTTTTGAGGTTTTATTAATGACAACTTAAACATCCTTCTTTCCTATAGCTCTCCCATCAACGAATTCAACAATTGCTTGGGGGGCAGGTTGACATTATGAATTTAGTTTAGGAGAAGGTGTCTAAATAACCATATGATTTCTAAAATAATTGATCATAGACAATGAGTATCTTATAGTTATAAGTCAGGGAGATTAATGATTTGAATACTACTTGAATAAAGCGTGCTGTTGTCTCTACCCACCAACCCTGGGCCCCCAGTTAAACAAAGATACATCTATCAACATACTCTCCTTGCAAAAATTTGGGTGCTGATTTTAAGGTGATCTAACATAAATTATCCATTCAAAATACTACATATTGAATGTCTGGGAGAGCCAGATATTTACCATATTCTGTCTTTTATTTTCAGATGTAAAATAGTTCAAAAGCTAATTATTTTTAAAGTATGGGGACCAAAGTCATATTTTGAGTGGGGCCTAATACATTCGGCCTGTCTAGCAGAGCAGTCCTCTTTAGTTCGCCTAACCACTCACAGAGGAATTCGCCAGAGTTTAACAATCCACTCAGAATCTTCAGTGTTGCTATCACCTCCGTATGCATAAAGAACCAATCGACTATTGCCACCAGAACAGAAATTCTACAACAAATGCTAGTATGTGCGTTATTTTATTCAGTCCTCTGCTCACCTTAAAAGGAAGGTACATGCAATGTCTCTCATTTTACTGAGAGGTTAAGTGATTTGCCTGAGTTATGCAGCCAGCAAGGGGCTGAAGCAGACCTTGAAGCCAGCCTTTTCCCAGCATATAGTCAGTGCTCCTCCCACTCCACCTAGAAGACCAAGTCACCATCACAAGATGGAGGGCTGCTGGCTCCCATTGTGAGGTCATGGAGAATGGAACCACTGAAATTAGACCCAGGAATTGTTGGATAGAATTTTCCATGCCCTGATGCCAAAGTAGATATATACATGATAGATACTAAGGCATTAAGGAAATCATGAGTCAATAATAGTGCTTATTACCAAGTATAGTTCTTATATGTCCCTCCATGAGACAAGCAAACATGCAAAAACCCACGTTCGATGCATTGTTATTCCTTAAAAATCTTAAAAACCCAGTGCAGTCCAGTCAATCCTGTTTTCTTCCCCAGACTTTGCATATCAGCTGTTCTTCATTATCTCTTTTATTTAATGAACATAGAGCAAGCACTGAGTAGGGGGCTGGCATTGAAACTGACTTTAAGTACAGTCATAGAGCTGCAAACTCAGCTGCTGCTGTTCTGAAACACTTATTCCATCTTCTTATCAATGCTTAGACCACACTGGGCATGGCAGGTTGCTGCATTTGCAGTGGGGCATTGCTGAGGGGGCATTGCAAGCTGTGTCTGTGACCTGTAGGTTTTCTCAAGTTCTCCTTTCAGAGCAATTATTCTCCAAAGCTCTCTTCCCCAAAATGTGTCCCTGCAGGATTCCTCTCTCTGCTCTGTTCCTCACTAGGTTCTTATCTTTGCTGTAGTACTTGTCACATTGCATTAAAACATCTTTTGACCAGTCTGCCTTGTCCATGTGACTGGGAGCCTCTCAAAAGCAGATATGTTGCTCATTATTGTGGATTGCCTAAGGGTCTGGAAACTATGTCTGTCATGTATTGATGATCCCCTCCTCTCTCCTAGTTTGCTTTATATCCTATGAAATTTCTCATTGGAATCCTTTAACTGTTATTGATTCAAGTATCTACCCAGTTTTGTGACAGCAATTTAGCACTTTGATTTCTCAACCCATTTTGCTTCTGTTATTAAATTTATTTTCCCATTAATTTCTACTGCAAGTCAGAAAGATGAAGAAGAAATATTCTGGGTTGTGGAGTCACTAGCCAGCTGTTTGGCAATGGGTGTCTTTACTCAGTCTTAGCTCAGCCCCTCATTTATATTTCTAAGGAGAGGGAGTAGGAAGAGAAGAGAAGGGAAGACAAGGTGGGAAAGAAAAGAAGGGAAGGAATGAGAAAAAGAAAGCAAAATTGTTGTAGGAATTTTAGAGAGTGTCTTTTGTAAGCACCGGCATTTAACAGGCATTTAGTGTCCATTTATGTGTTTTTCAGTCTATGCTGGGGCCAAATAGAAGACACACCACATGTTAGGATAAGAGAAGATGGATCTTTGATTCTTTGTAACCATGATGGTATTTGTGGGTGATTTTTTTTTCTTCTTCATGTTGACTGTCATTGGAATTTTTATGTATAAAGTGAATTCTTGTTATGTCTAGTTATTGGTGTTATAATCAACCTTCTAAAATGTCTAATATTAAAAAGCAGCATGGAGGTGAAGGCATCAGATCAACATTCACTTCAGGGAAAACTCTCTTTCAACCCCTTTCACCTGGCAGGCCAGCAGTACTATTACTGGTACGTGGCTGGTGCTACTTTGGTTTCTGAAGACAGCTCAAACATGAATTTCACTTGCCCTTCTTCCTTTTTATTCACCTCAAGCAAATAATTGACAAGCAGGCTGGAATGTCTTTTAATCACGTGATGGTCATGAAAAATTGTTTTAAAGGAAATAGTACTGAGTTTAGGCAAAGTAATCAATTATTGTGTAGTACACAGAATGTAATGAGGGACAACAAATACTTTGGAGTTGAAGGGAAACTTAGATTTCTATTTGTGCACATAGGCCATGGCATGAGGATAGCAGAAAAAATCTTACGATACTATAAGGCCAGATCTGAATCCTTTGGTTTATTTTACGAAAATATCATGATTGGAAACCATCTATCATGTAATAAATGCTGAGCTAATCAATATGTGGTTTTGGTGAGATATTACAAAAATCATGACAACTTAACATATTTCTAGAACTTCCAGGAGATTTATAGCAAGGTTGGGATATTAACATGCAGTAGACACTCACACCTACCATATGGGAGACCAACAAGTACTTTTCCTATATACTTACAACTGTGAGGCAAAGCCAATAATTTTATTCCTGTATTTCCCAAAGAAAACATTTCCCAAAGGAGACCTAAAGAAGTCAAGAAGCTTACCCAAAACTAGACTTATTAGAAGTGGCCAAACTGGGATTTAAACTCATTTCTGGCTCTAGAAATCTTTTTGATTTTCTAGTCTTTTTTTTTTTTTTTTTTTTTTAATTAACAAGACACAACAGTTCCCTAATTCTACTACCCTTCAGACCATTATAAATGCTGTGGTAGGTACCTCCAAGATGGCACCAAATGGTCCCTGTCTCCCTAGTATTCACAACGTGGTATTTCCCTCCCCTTAAGTAACTTTCTTGTAACTAATAGGATATGGCAACATTGAGGGGAAGTCATTTCCATAATTCATTAAAAGAGATTGTGACATTCATCTTACTAGCAGACTCTCTCCCTAGCTGGCTGAGATAAAGCAAGCTGGCATGTTGGAGAGGCCCACATGGCAAGGAATTGAGGGTGGTCTCTGGGCGACAGCCAGTAAGGAAATAGAGCCCTCAGCCCAACAGCCCCCAATGAACTGAGTCTGCCAACAATTACATGATGAGCTCATAAGCACTTTATTCCCCAGTCAGGCCTCCAGATGAGATCCCAGGTTTAGTGGATATCTAGATCACAGCCTAGTGAGACCCTGAACAGAAGACACAGTTAAGCTGTGACCAGATTCCCTACCCACAAAAATCTGAGAGATAATAAACGTGTGATATTTTAAGCTTCTAAGTTCTGGGACAATTTATTTTGTAGCAGTAGACAACTAATGAAAGGACCCCACAGAAAGGCAATTTGCTTGTCACATGTAGCCACCAGTTTAAGACCCACGGAAGATAATGATGCTAGTTTTCAGGGTGACAGATACCTCAACTCTCCCACTACATCATAAGCAGAATATTGGCTAAAAACAATACAGGTGAACACACTGTTCCCTGGGCCTAATTCCTTTGCTTAACTTCTTTGTTAGATGCATGAAACAGACAGGGTGTGACCACCAGGCAGAGAAACAGTGAGCTAATAGGTAGACATAATAAATTAATATAAATGAACAAAGAGCAAGTACATACTGAGTGACAGGAGTTTTAGAAATAATTTGATTTAGCCAGGCTGGGGTTAGAGAGAATTCTAGCCTAAATGGAGATGTAAAACTAGAAGATGACTGAGTTATCCCCTCAGGAAGCATTTTGGTATTCTGGCTGGTTAGGGGAGCTCTATTTGGCTTAGCTATATCATCAGGAACAGTTATTTGAGTTAGAAAGTTTCTATTTTTACAGTGCTTTTATTTTTTGATGAATGGATACTCAGGACTCAGATTCAAAAAAAATTCTGGCCCAATTACATTAGTAGTACAAGAAATTATGTTATTTCCCTTGACTTGAAAAATTACTCAAAGCTTACATGGAAGTAAAAAAAAATTACTTCTGTTTGATTTTATTTCTTTATTTACTAATTGACCTTTATGTTCAATATCAATTTCATTATATAAATATTGGAAATGACACTGGTGACAGTTTCCATACTAATAGAAATCACAGCTTTAAACTTCACAAACAAAATAAAGAGATTTATAACTTTTTGTTCCGAGGTCAACAGTTACTCACTATACTAAGTGAGGTCCCATCAGCACTATTTCTCACTAATTAAAACGCAGCCTTTGGGGTTAAGTAGCCCTGAGTTTGGGAATTCTGGGTCAATTCACTTACACATCAGGTACCCTTAACATTCCTGACTCTCCGTTTTGTAATCTATAAATGGGGATAAATATAAAGTCCTTCAAAAATAAAAAAACTGGGAAAAGGACTCCATAGTCAATAAATGGTGCTGGGACAGCTGGCTAGCCATATGCAAAAAAATGAAACTGGACCCCTACCTTTCACCATACACAAAAATTAACTCAAGATGGAATAAATATTTAAATGTAAGAGCTCAAACTATACAATTATAGAAGAAAACCTAGGAAATACCCTTCTTGATATCAGCCTTGTCAAGTAACTTATGTCTAAATCTTCAAAAGCAACTTCAACTAAAACAAAAATTGACAAGTAGGACTTAACCAAACTAAAGAGCTTCTCCACAGCAAAAGAAACTATCAACGGAGGCCGGGGGCAGTGGCTCACGCCTGTAATCCCAGCACTTTGTGAGGCCGAGGTGGGTGGATCACAAGGTCAGGAGAGAGAGATAATCCTGGCCAACATGGTGAAACCCCCTCTCTACTAAAATACAAAAAATTAGCCAGGCGTGGTGGCGAGCACCTGTAGTCCTAGCTACTCTGGAGGTTGATGCAGGGGAATCCTTTGAACTGGGGAGGTGGAGGTTGCAGTGAGCTGAGATCGTGCCACTGCACTCCAGCGTGGTAATGGAGCAAGACTCCATCTCAAAAAAAAAAAAAAAACAAAACAAAAAACAAAAAACTATCAACCGAGTAAACAAATCTACAAAATGGGAGAAAATATTCACAAACTATGCATCTGACAAAGGGCTAATATCCAGAATCCATAAGGAACTTAAACAACTGAACATGCAAAAAACAAATAACCCCATGAAAAAATGGACAAAGGACATGAACAGACACTCCGACAAGAAGACATACAAGTGGCCAACAAACATGTGAAAAAATGCTCCATCAGAGAAATGCAAATCAAAACCACAGTGAGATATCATCTCACACCAGTCAGAATGGCTATTATTAAAAAGTCAAAAAACAACAGATACTGGCAAGGCTGCAGAGCAAAGGGGATATTTACACACTGTTGGCTGTTGGTGAGAATGTAAATTAGTTTAGTCACTGTGGGAAAGCAGCTTAGAGATTTTTCAAAGAATTTGAGAGAGAACTACCATTTGACCCAGCAATCTCATTACTGGTTATATGTCCCAAGGAAAGGAAACCATCTTACACACACAAAAAAAACACACACATGCATATGTATGTTCATTGTGGCATTATTCACAATAGCAAAGACATAGAAAAAACCTAGGTGCCTATCAATGGTGGCCTGGATAAAGAAAATGTGGTACATTTACACAATGAAATACTATGCAGCCATAAAAAAGAATGGAAATATGTCCTTTGCAGCAACATGAATGCAGCTGGAGGCCTCATCCTAAGTGAATTAATACAGGAACAGAAAACCAAATACCAAATGTTCTCGCTTATAAATGGGAGCTAAACATTCGGTTCACATATACATAAAGATGGGAACAATAGAGACTGGTTACTATTATAGGAGAGAGAGAGGGATGGTGGCAAGGTCTAAAAGTGTCCCTAGTGGATATTATGCTCACTATTTGAATGATGGGATCATTTGTACCCCAAATCTCAGTGTCACACAATAAACCCATGTAACAAACCTACACATGTACTCCCTGAATCTAAAAGTTGAAATTATAAAAATAAAAATCAAACAACCATAGCGACATTTTAGAAAGAAAAAAAATTAAATAAAGTCCTTGAGATAGAGATTTATACATAAATTAAATGGCATAAGTAAGAAGCTTATATTATACTTCATACATAATAGATAGCTGTTACTATATATTCAAGATTTTGGTATTGTCTTTAGTTTTCTGTAGTTTGAATATGACATGGTTAGGTGTAGACTTTTGGTATTTATTCTGCATCATGTTCTCTGAACTTCCTGGTTTTGTGGTTTGGTTCCTGTTATTAATTTTGGAAAATTCTGTTATTATTACTTCAAATATTCAAATATTTTTTCTACTCCTTTCTCTCTTTATTCTTCTTCTAGTATTCCTTTTATGTGTATGTTATACATTTTGTGTTTGTAATTGTCTCACAGTTCTTCAATATTCTGTTCCTTTTTTTCTCTCTTTCTGTTTGCATTTCCCTTTGGGAAGTTTCTATTGGCATATCTTTCAGCTCATTGCTTTTTTCCTTGTCCATGTACAGTCTGTGGATGAAACCATCAAAGAGATTCTTCATTTCTGTTACAGTGTTTGTGGCTTCTATAATATCATTTCCTTTTGATTCTTTCTTATGATGCCCCTTTGTATGATGCCCTTATCTGTGATGAGCCTATGATGCTTTTAATCTGTGATGCCTCTCTCTATGCTGTCCCTCTCTATGGTACTTGTCTCTCTAGCACCCCTCTCTGTGGTGCTCCTCATTATGGCACTCTTCTCTATGGCAACCCCTCTCTATGGCGCCTCTCTCTCTGGTGCCTCTCTCTATGGTGCTCCTCTCTATGGTACCCACTCTCTGCGGCACACCTCCCTATGGTGCTCCTTTTCATTATGTCTGTCTTTAGGAAGCCATCCTCTAAGAGGCTGGCTTTAAGAAGCTCCTCTCTGAGAAGCTACTCTTTTTTTAAAAGTATTTTTTAAATTGCGGTAAAATATTCATAACATAAAATTTACCATTTAACCCTTTTAAAGTGTACAATTCAATGACATTAAGTACATTCACAATGTTGTATAACCATCCTTATGTACTTCTGGAAAGTTTTCATCATCCCAAACAGAAACTCAGTATTCATTAGACAAGAACTTCCCATTCCCTCTTGCCCCAGCTCCTGGTAATCTCTGTTCTACTTTTTGTCTCTATGAATTTGCCTATTCTAGGGACTTTTTATAAGTGGAATCATACAGTATTTGTCCTTTTCTGTCTCGCTTCTTTCACTTAGAACAATGTCTTCAAGTTTTATAGCATGTTGCAGTATGTGTCAGACTTAAGTTTCTTTTAAAAGCCCTGAATAAAATTCCATCGCATGGGTATACCACATTTTATTTATCCATTTATATGTCAGTGGACGCTTGTGTTGCTTTCACCTTTTGACTATTGTGAATGATGCTGCCGTGAACACTGGTGTACAAGTGTATGTTTGAGTCACTGCTTTCTATTATTTTAGGTTTATACTTAGGAGTGAAATTGCTCAATTATCTGGTGATTTGATATTTAAATTTTAAAGAACCACTAAACTGTTTTCCACAGTGGCTGCACCATTTTATATTCATGTCATCAATGCAATTTCTCCATGTCCTCACCAACGCTTGCTGTTTTCTATGTTTGTGCGTGTTTGATAGTAGCCATGCCAATGGGTGTGAAGTGGTAGCTCACTGTGGGCTTGTTTGAGAAGCCACTGTTTAAGATGCTTTTCTCTATGACGTTCCTGTCTATGATGTACTGTTGCTCTCTGACGCCTTTCTTTGATGCCCCTCTCCATTGTGGTTTCTTTTTTTAATAACACCGACCCTCTCTATAGTGTCCCTGTCTGTGGTGCTCCTCTCTGTGATGCCCTTCTCTACAATCCCCCTTGTTACAATGCCTCTCTGTATTTTTCTCCCTCTATGGTGTGCCTATCAGTAGAATAAGCCATCCTTGTGGGGATGATCTCCCTTTCCTGGGGGCATTCAGACAAAGGCAAGATGGCCAGCAGTCAGGGGTTCTGTTAAAGAGATTTCTGAGGTCACTTATGACTCTAGCTTATGACAACAATGTCATTATCTTTTCAGTGTGGCTTTGAGCTGTTCTTACAGCACCTGAGATGTATTTGTACTGATTGTTCAGCACCTTCTGTATCTGTCCTTCCCCATGGTCAGTCGCACAGCCCATGAAAAAATTACTAAGTGCAGTTTGGGTTGCTGCCTTTGACTGTGTAATTTGCTTTTATACTAATTTTTGCTTTTTATTTAACCATCACTTTTTATAGTAGTTGCTATGAACCAAAGACTGTTGTAAGCATTGCATAAATACTAACACATTGACTCCATTTAATTTCCGTTTTACAGATGAGGAATTGAAACCAGAGAAATTGAGACACTTCTCCAAGGTAACACAGTGGGTAGGTGGAGGAGCTGGGATTCAAACTCAGGCTGTCTGGCTCTCAAGCACTGAGTGGAAAGGTCAACAAATGTTTTTTGAAGATTGACCATATGCTGGGAACAAGAGAAACATATAGTTCTTGTGCTTATTAAGGAGTCAGGTCCAGAGGAAGAGAGAAATGTTTATTGATAGTGATTCTTATGCACAGGATTCATGAAGGTGAGTGGTGAGAAATATGGCTGAGAAGGTAGACAAGAGCTAGATGGAGAAGGAAAGGCTTGCCAGGATTGCACTTTAGAATCATGTAAGATCAGGCTAGGACTGATCCATGATGAAATTTCCAACAAGGTGTAGTGAAATGAAGAAAATGTAGGCAATTTAATACATTTTTTTCATAAAGCTAAATTAATTTGATATAAAAGACTGTCCTAACAAAAGATGCGAAAGACTTCTTCAAGGAGAACTATAAACCACAGACAACAGACAACAGATGCTGAAGGGGATGTGGAGAAATAGGAACATGTTTACACTGTTGGTGGGAGTGTAAATTAGTTCAAACATTGTGGAAGACAGTGTGGTGATTCCTCAAGGATCTAGAAATAGAAATTCCATTTGACCCAGCAATCCTGTTACTGGGTATATACCCAAAGGATTATAAATCGTTCTATCATAAAGACCCATGCACACGTATGTTCATTGAGGCACTGTTTACAATAGCAAAGACCTGGAACTAACCCAAATGCCCATCAATGATAGACTGGACAAAGAAAATGTGGCACATATACACCATGGAATACTATGCAGCCATAAAAAGGATGAGTTTATGTTCTTCGTAGGGACATGGATGAATCTGGAAACCATCATTCTCAGCAAACTAACACAAGGACAGAAAACCAAACAATGCGTGTTTTCACTCATAGGCGAGTGTTGAACAATGATACCACATGGACACAGGGTGGGGAACATCACACATTGGGGTCTGCTAGGGGGGTTAGGGGAGGGACAGTGGGGAATGGGAAGGTTGGGAAGGGATAACATGGGGAGAAATGCCAGATATTGGTGATGGGGGGGTTGAAGGCAGCAAACCACCTTGCCATGTATGTACCTATGCAACAATCCTGCATGATCTGCACATGTACCCCAGAACCTAAAGTACAAAAAAAAAAAAAAAAAAAAGACTGTCCTTTGTTTCAAGATTATATCCTTCTTATATTTTTTATGGTAAAATGTCCATTCTTTTGATATTTTGTATGTAAGAAGGTTCTTTCGTTATGACATTAATGGTTAAAGTTGGCAACCCATATTCACTGCTGCCATTAAAAAAATAATATTATTTCCTGAAATTTGAAAATCTGGGAATCAATGCCATAAGAAAGGTCAGGAGAAAGCAATGCAAAATATCAGTGAGAGGTCAAGTACAGTAAGAGCTAAAGTGCTGAATAGATTTGGCCATGAGGAGGTCATTAGCCACATTATTTGGGGGCAGTTTTGGCAGGGTGATGTGGTGGGAGGCAGGTTATGGTCGGGATGCATAAGTCTAATTTATTTCTAGGCAATGAAAGTTGAGTTGCCACACAGAAAAAAATATGTATTTGATCATTACATATATGTGCTTATATTCTGCTGGTTTGTAGGCTGCCACATCTTTAAGACAGCTGGAAAGGAGAGAGAAACGACAAAGAAAACTAATTTAAGCCACAGTTGTTAAGCAAAAAGATTGATAGACTCTAAAATTACCCACTCAACCTGATGAAAAAAGTATTCATCACTTTTCTTCTCTCTCTTATTCTCTCCCTTGTTCCCTCTCTCTCTTTCAATCACATCAGTATCCTCCTAGATCAGAAACTACATGAACATCAGCATCCTAAAAATCTCTCTAAGCATCTCTATGAGGGATCAAAGTCATGTTCAAGGACACATGTCTTCATCAGCGTTTGAGTCATTCCATTCTTGTGCTGCCTAGCCCAGATTGAGGAGGACATCTGAGACTGGATTTTATGTCCTTTTCAGAGAGTGTGCAGCATGGAATACTGTCCTCCTGGCTGCCAGTCTGACTTGGCCTGGGAGAAGTGGGTGAGAAGCATGCCCAAGTCTCTGCTGAACCAATGTGGACAGTTAATCACAAGTCAGGGCACTTTGGATTGAACATTCATCTGTGATGAACTGGCAAGCCACTCTCCCTGTGTGTTTCCCTTCAGACTGTATGATTTCAGTAAAAAGGTTGTCTTAGAACCTGAAGACCCAGAAACATTTTAAAACCTGAATTGGCCTATTCCCGGAGACTAGTGCTCAGTCTATTGGGATAATATCCATCTGCAGGTTTTCCCCAGCACTGAAGACATATTTCATCCTATAATTGGAAAATAATTTGATTTATATTCCGTCATGTCAGAGCCTCCACTCAGGTCTCTCGGAGGAGAGGTCTAGGCAGCAGGGAGATGGTCTAGTTTTGAAAAAAGATGTTCTATAGACACTTATGGAGAAAGTGCAAAAATGGAGCCTGAGTGACGTTTGTAAAAGAATTCCAATGCCTCTTTGTAGATTCCCAAGTTAGACTGAGGGATGTGAAACGTGGAGAACCCACACATAAAAAAGTGTGATGATTGGCCTCCCATCCTGGAACTGGCATTTGCTGGGTCTTGCCTACTACATGCCAGGCACTTGACATAGGAGTTCATTACCTCCTCTCAGTGCCAGTGCAAATGGGTATTATTATCTCCATTTTTCTAAAGAAGAGTAAAGAAAGTCCAGAAAGATGGGTAACTTGGCCCAGGTCATATATCTGGCAAACACCCAAGTTGATAATTTGAACCTGAACCCAAGTCTCTCTCTCTGTGAGACCACATCCTTTCCTGTGCTCCACAGGCTGAGTTTGATCTATGCCTCTGCTAGAAGTGCAGAGTATACAAGCAAAACAACCCAAGACATGCTATTGATTCAGGCAGTGGTACTCAGGGCCCCTGTGGCATTTATGCTGGATCTATTAGCATCATTTTCCTCATTTTTTTCAGGAAATGCCTAGAAACCAAGATAATCACTCAGCACAGCTACCTAGAAACCAAGATAATCACTCATCAGGGCTACCCAAGTGGCAACAAGAGACCCTCTTAGTCTAGAAAATTCTGGAAAGTTTCCCCTCTCGTGCAGAGGTCGGCAAACTTTGTCTCTAAAGTGTCAGATAGTCAATGCTTTAGGCTTCATGAGCCAGAAAAATCTCTGTCGCAACTACTCAACTCTGCTGTTGTAGCTCAAAAGCTGCTGCAGACAATAATTCATAAATGAATGAGTGTGGCTGTGTTCCAATAAACCTTTAAGGACACTCAAGTTTGAATTCCGTATAATGTTCACTCATCATAAAATGTTACTTCTTTCCAAAAATTTGTTCAAATGTAAACATGTAAAAACCATTCTTAGCTCACAGGCCATACAAAAGCAGGTGGGCAGCGTGGATTTAGCCCTCAGGCCATAGTTTGCTAATCCCTGCTCTAGAGGATCATATTTAATTTTATTTTTCTCCATATGTTAGATGGTTTACTCTCAGAAGGTTTACAAAAGTAGACAAGAAGATCTGTTGATAATCAATTAGTGAAAACTACTGAATATAACTTGACATTTTAAATCATATTAACACCAGTTTCTGGCCACCAGGATGGCTCACAGTAAACAAAATAATACATAAAGACCCTTACACCCTTCACCCAGGTTCCCCCATGGTGACATTTTGCAAAATGATTTACCAATTTTGTGCAGATTTCTTCAGTTTTGCTTGTACTGGGGTGTGTTTGTGTGTGTGTGTATGCACATGCACATATTTAGTTATATTACTGCAACGATCCCTGTGTTGCTCTTTCATAACTATATCTACCTCCCTCCTGCCCCCCTATCCCTAATCCCTGGCAACCACTAATCTGTTCTTTATTTCTAAAATTTGGTCATTTCAATAATGCTATATAAATGGAATCATACAGTATGTAATTTGTGACATTGACTTTTCATTCAGAATAATCCCCTGGAGATTCATCCAGGTTGTTGCATGTATCAGTAGTTCATTCCTTTCTATTCCTGAATAGTATTCCATGGTAAAGATTACCACTGTTTGTTTAACCCTTCATTTGCAGAAGGACATTTGGATTGTTTCTAGATTCAGGCTAACATGAATAAAGCATTTCTGAATGTTTGTATCCAGGCTTTTGTGTGAACATTTCATGTCTCTGGGAAAAATGCCTAAAAGTGTATAGTAATTTCATACTTATTACTTTTTAAATGTTCCCTTTGCACATATTTTAAAATATGCTTTTTTAACATTACCGCGAAAACACCCCATAACAAATGACACCGCGGTAACAGCTCTTTAAAAATTCCCTACCATCTTGCATTCTCATTTTATAGACACAGAAACTCTACACTAGAGAACTTAACTGACCCCGGAGGGTCAGTCATAAGTCACAGTATGGTCAGTGCAAGCTGAGCCAGAACAAGAAATCACTTCTTTCTTGTCTCCCATTAGTGCTCTCATCTGAATATGCTGCACCGGTGAAATTACAGATGGAAGCAGCTAACGACATGGTGTTTCTCATGATGGAAGAAAAAATGGTTTACTTGGCTCTTAGGAATGTTGTGAGCTCACATCCAATGGCCGGTCCTAGCTACAGCCTTCCTCAATGGAGTCATGTGTTGCCTCTTCACTCCAAACTTGAGACTGCCTCACAGCATGGGAAAGTGATGAGGAACAGCAGAGTGCAAGCATGCAAACGATGTTTAATATTTCTCCAGTGTGACTATGGGAACTGGAAACCCTAAAGCTCTGTGACCCTTTTCATCAGGGCCCTGGGTGTTATGTAGCTGTGTGGTTAACAAGTTGACTATACTGATGGTTGAACTATACATACTAGAGATGGTTGAACTGGTATTCATAAGTTACAATTACTCAAATCTAAAGCCTTACCTGACACGTTTCCTGAATGGTCCAAAGAAGAGTTTATTTCATTTCTACATTAGACTTAACAATTGGTTTTTCAGTCTACTGGCCATGACCAAGAAGTGCAGGAATCCTACTATCTTTCACTTTCTCCTCAGAATCTAGGAGGTACTACAACAATCTGTCCGTATCTTTAACCAGTGCTGCAAAGTGCGGTCTGTGGACCAGCAGCATCAGCATCACCTGCTAACTTGTTAGATGTGCAGACTCTCAGGCTTCATCCTCAGAATGGTTACGCAAATTTCTGTGGCTGAGGCCCACCAATCTGCTTCTTTCCTAGGTCTCACTCGGAGACTCTGAAGCTCACTAAGACTTCAGCACTGTCATCAACCACTTTAGAATTAATTTCACATATACAACAGAAATGTAAGTCATAGTTTTCAAATAATAATAATAATAATAATAATAATAATAAAAGCTCAACCAACATAATAGTTCCAGCCCCTTTCTGTCAGTTACACAGTATTTATGAGGCCAATATTGATATAAACATAAACCAGAGTTGTTATTTCTGACATTCAGCAGATTGTAACTTTCTTCACGCATGCACTGTTTAAGTTGTTTCTAATGAAAATGCTCAGTTTGTGCTTCTACTTAGCACCTATTTAAAATTCTTTATCAAACTGTAATTTCCTCGAAGGCAGGAAACGTGTGTCTCTATAGCCTAATAAATAGGTGTCTAATAAAAGGTTGTTGAACAAATGAATGAATTGTGTTTTATATTATGGCTGCTTTGCCCTCCACTAAACAGTGCACTTACAGGTTGGAGAAGATGAGGGTTTTGTTTGTGCTGGATTCTTGAAGATTTTCTGACTACCCTAAGTATGCATCTGACTTCTCTGAATACAATAGGGTCACAAAAGTTGCTGGATATACAACAACAATCAACTAAATTGTACCTTTAGTGTTACTGCACAGACTCCAAATAATTTTACTATGGACATTATTTCCATGTACATGTAGTAAGAATTAATTTAGTATATGCCATTTTGAATACTGTTTAAGAAACATCATTACCTATAAACTGGAACTTGAGAGCATATTTGGGGAGATTTGTGGGGAACTTGAGAGCATGTGTTGGGGAGCATGTTCGGGGAGATTTGTGAGAGATATACCTTCTTTCAAAAGGGTTTGCCATGGAACAGTGAAGGAGAAATGAGGCAATGATATGCAGCCAGGTGAACCAGTGGGCCCAGCTTTCTTTTTTTTTTTTTTAGACAGAGTTTCACACTGTCACCCAGGCTGTAGTGCAGTGGCACGATCTTGGCTCACTGCAATCTCCGCCTCCTGGGTTCAAACAGTTCTCCTGCCTCAGCCTCTCAAGTAGCTGAGACTACAGGTGTGTGCCACCACGCCCAGCTAATTTTTTTTTTTTTTGTATTTTTAGTAGAGACAAGGTTTCACCATGTTGGCCAGGATGGTCTCGATCTCCTGACCTCATAGCCCGCCCGCCTCAGCCTCCCAAAGTGCTGGGATTACAGGCATGAGCCACCGTGTCTGGCTGGGCCCCAGCATTTTTACTGAAATTTTCTAGTTATGAAACCAAATTACACAGGCTCACTAGATGATCCAAATTCCGACATTAAGGTAGGATATCTCAAGCTCTTTGATGCTGAACGTTTAGGTTTATCTGCCTTGTTAGTTATTCTGTATGAATGAGAGTATCTGGCACTTCCACAGAAAGGTAGAAATGACAAATAATCACCTTTGAAGGATCAGAAATGTGTGAAGGAAAAACACAATGTCTGTGTTCAAGAAACTAAGATAACTTAACAAGGATGATCAGTGCTTTTTAATTTTCATATATCCCATCTGAAAGATGGGAAACGTTAAGTCTTTTCCTCAGTGGTTTTAGTTATAAAACATTACAGAAGGATACAAGTATTATAATCTACCTTTCAGTAAAACAAAGAAATCATTTGTCTATGCTTTGGAATCTAAGAAGAGCACAAAGTAAAATTACATATGTTTATGATAAGTAGACTTCAGCAATGACGCACAATCAACCGCAACATGATTTGTTTTCCTTCCTTCCTTCCTTCCTTCCTTCCTTCCTTCCTTCCTTCCTTCCTTCCTTCCTTCCTCCTTTCCTTCCTTCTTTCCTTCTCTCTCTCTCCTTCCTTCCCTTCCTTCCTTCTTCCCTTCCCCTTCCCCTTCCCCTTCTTCCTTCCTTCCTTCTTTCCTTCCTCATCCAGGCCGGAGTGCAGTAGTGTGATCTTGCCTCACTGCTACCTCTGCCTCCTGGGTTCAAGTGATTCTCGTGCTTCAGCCTCCTGAGTAGCTGGGACTACAGGCGTGCACCACCACACCTGGCTATTTTTGTAGTGTTAGTAGAGAAGGGGTTTTGCCATGTTGGCCAGGCTGGTCTTGAACTCCTGACTTCAGGTCATCCACCTGTCTTGGCCTCCCAAAGTGCTGGGCTAACAGGCGTGAGTCACTGTACCTGGCCAACATGATTTTCTTTTCCATCAAAATAACATTTCCTTGAGAATGACAAGAAGAGAAAATGGCTATGAATATTAACTTATTTCATTCTATATGGCTGTCATTTTTGTATATTAGAATAAAATTTTGTTGTTGGTTAGGGTTTTTACTCTATTGAAATAACATCTTCAGGACATGTATATTTCTTAAATGAATAACATGCTTCTGATCCAATAGGACACACAAAAGTGGACTGAGTATAACATTATCTTCCAAATAAATTTTAACTTTGTGTTTAATTTGTTCAAGCATTTAATTTGTCTCCAGGCAAAAGTCTTAAAAGTTAGTTTTGAGTCAACACATGTTACAATGGTTGCCTGAAATCACTAAATATTTCAGTATTGTTAATTCGGGTTCATTTGAGCAGTATTTCACATGCAAAATTTTAGACTCATCCAGTCTCAGAATGATTCTTTGAAGGTATAAAGCTGTCAGTTGTGAATTAAATGGACAAGGTGATGGAAAGTAAATGTCTACTTTCAACTCTGGCAGGTCATTGTTTCTACATGCTATCAGTGTTTTTCATTAGCTATATTAACAAAGACATCTTAAGTCCTGCCTAAGTCCACAGGCCTCTGAAGGAAGTCTAAACAATTTTGAGTGATTTGAAGTGGAAGCAGTACTAAGCAACAAATTCAAAAGCCTTTTGGTGGGTACCCTCTCCCCTAGAGGTGGTCTGTTTTGCCTGATTTGTCCTTCAGTGTGACAGTTCCATGGTTGACATGTTTATCAAATACTGGGCCATCACCCCAAAGAGCTTGGAGGGGATGATATTAGCCAGCATTTATTGAGTGCTTCCTCTGTTCAGAATACTACACATACTTCTTCTAATTTAGTCTTATCAAGTGACTCTGGGAGGCAGGTGGTGAAAGAAACCAAGGTTAGAAAGTTAAGTATTAGGAGTAGGAATTCCAGCTAGCAAGTGACACAGCAGGGATTCTAAGTTAGGTTTGTGTAGCTCAAAAGTTTATCCTCGTAACCTCTGTGCCATCTGCACATCATCACAGGGCATTCAATAGGTAGTGATGGTGGGCATGGCAAATTGAAGGGTGTGAAAACAAGAGTTCTTTTCTACACCTTTCCTTAGCTGAGATGGGAAGCAACACACATATACATTGATTTTATTTTGGTTTATTCATGGAGGGATAATTTGCATTGTGTGTGCATGTGTACACATTCTCTTTCTCTCTCTCTGTGTCTCTATTTCTCTCTGTGCATATGCATGAGAAAGAGTGAGAGAGAGAGAGAGAAATAATACTTAGAAGTATTGAAAAAGTTTGAAGATCACTCATCTAGTGTCTTTAATTAAATAAAATTAATTTGTACTGTAACTTATCTCCCTTATGCATACCCATCTATTCATGACTTAAGAAAGACTATATTCTTAACTACTGCATTGTAACTGTTAAATTTACCGCAATTGATGACTTCAAATTTCTCTATTGCATATTTTTATCTCCCCAGTCATGAGGCAGTGGATGTTCTTTATCCTCACTTTTCCCTAATTGTTTCCCTTTGGTACACACTCTTTCCTCCCTTCAATTTTCAGAAATTCAATAGTCAGGAACCAGAGAGAGCAAGAAACAAATAGATGTTGAGTGGAGTAAAGCCATTACTTCCCGATGTTTCCATATTTGTTCTTTCTGGTCTCTAGGAGTTTCCCAGTTAGTTCTTGTCTTAATTTTCTGGCAAATTTCAGGAACTCTCACAATCTTCAAATTATCATCTTCCAATATTCTTCTCTTGGGAATTCCCTGGAAACTTCCTGCCAAAATGCAATCCTAGGACCTGAGTAAGAGCCATATTTTACAGAATACTATGAGATTAATCTTCCAGATGGCTTATTTTGTAACATTCCATAAGTTACAGGACTCAGTATGTATAGGCATGTCCTCGAAGCCTTTCTAATCAGTGGGGAAAGGAGAACCATTGTTCTATTCATTATACCATATGCCAATCCCTTCTCATATCTGGGATCATAACTGCTGGGTTTCCTTTTTTCCATAGGTAGAGCTTTTGTTTCATGGCTCTTATGTTCTTGAGCAGCCCCATTGGCTTCAAGCCCTTACTCATCATAAAATTAAGATAATATCACCCATCAAGGAGTCCCAAAATGCAGTCCATTGGAATTGAAGTGATAGTCTTGGCTGTCCTAAAGCTTATCTGTGCTGGACACGTGCACAGCCTGGAAGGCAAATGGATTGCTCAGCAGCTTGCCAGCGTGAGATAAATAGGCAGTGAAGGAAACAGCAAACCCTGGCAGGGCAAACCAAACTGGGAAAATCCATATAGCTACAGCTAGTGAGCAAACAACAGCAGTCTCTTATACAGTCACTGGAAATGTGAAGTTTCTTTTGACCTAGTGTGCTAATGTGAACCTATGGTTCACACAGTCCTAAAAGACAACAAATAACTGCAGCAGTCCCAGGAACTTTTGTTATAATGTCATCTATGGAAAAGGTCAGGAAAGCAGAAAATATGATCTTTATAATTTTTGTGTACCTACAGGGCCAATTATCTATTAAACATAAACAGTGATCATTTCAGGGAAAACACTAAAAAAGACTTTAAAAATAGTCAGTAGATTCCAGTGATTTACGTCATAAAGAAACAGACCATCTTAAGTAACACATGGACAATAAAAGCAAGCAGATGTTTGCATTCTAACCAGGGCACTAATGGAGGTGCTGTGGCACTGTATCAAAGTAGTCTGCCATCTTCAGATTTGCCCACTAGAGTTTTAAATACAGCTGTATAACTTTGAGTGAACAACTAGTAAGCATTCCCCGACCACTCTGAGCATCATTCTTTGCTGCAGGTAAGAATTAATAATTGACCACTAACATGCCGTGTCAAACTCATGTTCTGAAATGGGCCTGAAATGTGTGATTGACTGTAAGATGCAAATTTGCCATAAAAACAATTCCTTGGGTTGCCAAATGATAAACATAAGTTATTATGAGCAAAATCATAGTAAAAATAAATGAGCAAGACCAAACTCACAAGGGACTAGATTTGAAATTTCATGTGCAGGTTGTAAGCCTGGCAGTTACCAAGTCAAGTGTTGGGAACTCAGTAAAGCTTGACAGTAGAAATCGATCCAGATACTACAGCCTTTCCTACCTTTCTCTTCTGAAGAAATTTAAAGCATTTTAATAAATATTAAGCCAGGTATTGCTCATTCAATAAATGACTCCTGGGAGTATAGAAGACATTTGGGAGATTAACTCTTTAGGCCACCAAATTATCATTCACTGCCCAAGAATAATCTTTATTAAGATAGGAAGGGCCAACCTCTGGAACACCTCACAGCTTAGAAGCTCCAGATTCTTGCCACTCAAGCCTTTTCAAGTGAGGACATTTAAAGAGAAAATTGCACTTGCACTACTATTGCAGAATAGGACTAGTTACAAAGATTAGACCAGCCTGGTCATCTTCAGGGGTTAGCTTCACTGGGTTGGACCCCACCAGGACACTAGTACTAAGTCACTCACCCACTGACTGGCTGTTTTGGCATGGGACTAACAGCATTCCCTTTGTCTTATTCTTGATTTCTTCTAATTGTCCACTTTAATTTTTGTGTTGTTTGCTCCTCCTTTCATAAAGATATCTAAAGAACAATATTTTTTAGCATCCGCCAACTCAAGCACAATTCCTGTGTTTGTCTCATTTCTTATTTCTTGATTTGTTCATATTAACTTTTCATCTCTTACTTTCTTTTTTATTTTACCTTTTTGTTGATTGCTTTACCTTGCAAGCATTTCCCCATAAATATATTTCTCACTCTTTCTTTTATTTGCTTTCTGTCTCTTTTTTGGTCTCCAGTATTTTCTAGCAATTTGTAGCTTGCCCCTTCTTTATACTTTAGTCCTGCACCTGTTGTTTGTTCGGTTTTTGTTTATATATGAGGGATGGGCTTGGCTGGAGAAGGCAGTAGGTTTTGTTGTTTTGGGACCTCCCTTCCTCTAACATCTCTTGTTGATCTTTTCTTTTCTTTCTCCCCCGACCTCTCTGGTCTTCCATGTATCTTGTAAATCATTATATTTGGTCTTTAAAAAAATTATGACATTTTCACAGTAACCAAAACAGCATGGTACTGGTACAAAAACAGACACATAAACCAATGGAACAGAATAGATAACTCAGAAATAAGACCACACACCTACAACCATCTGATCTTTGACAAACCTGACAAAAACAAGCCTAATGGGGAAAGGATTCCCTATTTAATAAATGGTGCTGAGAGAACTGGCTAGCCATATGCAGAAAGCGGAAACTGGAGCCCTTCCTTACACCTTATATAAAAATCAACTCAAGATGGATTAAAGACTTAAATGTAAATCCCCAAACTATAAAAACCCTAGGAGAAAATCTAGGCACTACCATTCAGGACACAGGCATGGACAAAGATTTCATGATGAAGATGACAAAAGCAATTGCAACAAAAGCAAAAATTGACAAACGACATCTAATTAAAGAGCTTCTACACAGCAAAAGAAATTATCAGAGTGAATAGGCAGCCTACAGATTGAAAGAAAATTTTTGCACTCTGTTCATCCAACAAAAAGGTCTAATATCCAGAGTCTACAAGGAACTTAAACAAATTTACAACAAAAACCAAAAGTGGGCAAAGGACATGAATAGACACTTGTGAAATGAAGACCTACCTATGGCCAACAAACATATGGAAAAAAGCTCAACATCACTGATCATTAGAGAAATGCAAATCAAAACCATAATGAGATACCATCTCATGCCAATCAGAATAGTGACTATTAAAAAGTCAAAGAACAACAGATGCTGGTGAGATTGCAGAGAAAAAAGAACACTTTTACACTGTTGGTAGGAGTGTAAATTAGTTCAACCATCCTGGAGGACAGTGTGGCAATTCCTCAAAGATCTAGAGGCAGAAATACCATTTGACCCAGCAATCCCATTACTGGGTATATAACCAAAGGCATATAAATAATTCTGTTATAAAGATACATGCACACTTATGTTCATTGAAGCACTATTCACAATAGCAAAGACATGAGATCAACCCCCATGCCCATCAATGATAGACTGGATAAAGACAATGTGGTACATATACACCATGGAATGCTATGGAGCCATAAAAAGGAATGAGATCATGTCCTTTGCAGGCACATGGATGAAGCTGGAAACCATCATCCTCAGCAAACTGACACAAGAACAGAAAACCAAACACCGCATGTTCTCACTTATATGTGGAAGACAAATGGTGAGAACACATGGACACATGGGGGGAACAACAGACACTGGGACCTGTTGGGGAGGTGGGGGGATGGAGAGCATCAAGGAGAATAGCTAATGGATGCTGGAATTAATACCTAGGAGGTGGGATGATCTGTGTAGCGAACAACCATGGCACATGTTTACCTATGTAACAAACCTGCACATCCTGCACATGTACCCCTGAACTTAAAAGTTAAAGATAAAAACATGGTATGACATTTTCTTTTCTTACATGTTTCATTTAACTTCAAAAAAAGTCAGTAAAAAATAATTAAAGCTTATTCTCCTTAAAATAGAAAAACTCTCAAATGGACACATACAGTTGTGTGTGTGTGTATAATATATATTATATATAATATATATAAATAAAATGTACATAGAAATGTACATACAGTACATACATACAGTATTGCCTTATCATTGATAGTGACCCTGGTAAATAAAACAAGAACTGGTTATACTGACACCAATATGTGGAAATAATATACTAGAACTACACAAGCCCTGAAATGGTCTTGGAAGCATCAATACAGATTTTTTTATATTTTGGAATATAGCAATATACACATTTCATTGGATTCATTAGTATTATATATTTCAATTTAAATTTAACATTGATCAATAGCAATACATTATATACAACACACACACATATACACAACCTACAATTTTATTCACAGAAGGCAGGTCATTTATAAATAAACTTTTGCATAGTCTAAAACTCATATATTGACTTATGCTACCAAAATATATATAGCCTGGGTAAGCGGAGAAACAAATAAATCAAATAGACAAGTATATATAAAATAGACTGTTTTAGAGATAACACAGGACAGATTTTATTAACTAATTTATGACCTACAGTCTGTTGGCAGAGGCCTTCTCCGTAATTTCAGTCTTTCTGAATAGGAAAAACAGACCAGAAGGCTTGATGGTGTGCAAAGCTCACATCTTTATCTCTGCCAGAGCTTTATCTGGGGGTCTGGAGACAGAAATTCTCACCATTTATCATTGATTGTAATGTTTGATGTGTTTTCTCTTTGCTGAGACCTTTACTCTGGATGGTTCTGCTAGGTTCCTTCATTATCTTCAAACTATTGGCAAATGATTTATTGGCAATATAATGATATATCTATGGACAAAGTGAACTCATTTTCTGGTTTGACACTGTAGCTCTCACTTCCTTTTATAGCACCGTGACTCTAAAACACCCAGGCTTGCAGCAACTACTATTGCACATACTAATCAGAAGTTTTTATGGAATGCTCCTGCTTTGAACTCAGCAAAGCTACAGCCAAGTGGGTCCTTATGAAGTGAAAATGGCAGTTCCTTTGGGAGATACTATTCAGATTTAAAATGGACCTTTAAATAAAAACTGCACTTCTGTCTTGAAATGTATTTGCGCTAACATGGGTTGCATAGAGGAAAAAATTATGAAGGCAGGGAAAGTAGTGGAAAGAGGAAGGCCTTTACATGGCTAGGACTTTTATTCAGATAACAGCTTCCACCCCCACTTCCATCCTCACCCCTCTCATACACCCAAATTCCAATCTGGGTGCATACAGTAAAATCTTAAATATGCACATTAAGAAGCAAGTGCAATCTAGTTATCTGAAAGTTCATACAAACGCTTCTCAATCTTCCACCCAAACATTACACAAGTGAAATGACAAAATGGGATGCCTCCCACTCTCTCTCACACGTTTTTCTATATGAACATAAGTGTTTAGATAACTGAATAGGGTCTTGATGGGAAATTTAAGCTTCTTAAGAATTCAGAGAAAGATAAATGTGGTTTTATTAATACATACATGCGCCCAAACTGTAGGCATGTAGTTCAGTTCTAAAATAGAGGCTTACATAATGTGTGCCAAGAACAAAGGGAAAGAAATAGAACAAGGCAAGGAGATGTAAATTTTGATAGTGACTTAGATCCCACAATACAACAACACCTGCAGAAAGGGAAGCTAGTATTTTGATTCCACAAGGTTTAACCTCCTCCTCCCTCTCACCTGCCCATTCCAAGGTTTTCCGAACCCTATGGTTGCAGCTTTCACTGCCTAATGACTCCCTTTAATGGGAGAATATTTGGAAGCCAGAAAGGAATTCACTGAGGTTACTCAAGGGTAGTGGAATTACACGTCATATAAAATGTTCTTGCTAAACTGATGCTAGAAAAATGGAATGGCAAAACCTTCACCCAAACCCTACTGGGAGTGTGAAAGTTAATGGAGCGTGCTCATCTGTTAGTGCAAACTCTCGGGTTACAATTTTCTAAATCCTATAGTCCTCTTACAAGTGATAAAGGATCTCAGCTGAGAAAAGTAATGTAGCTTATTCCTATTTGGGATCCCTTAATCCAGGTTGAGGGGAGGGGGAAAGGGGGTTGGAATGATATAGAAAGAATTCACCAGACAACTGAAGTTAATAGCTGTCCTGTATATTATCCACAAGGAGAAAACTTCACTTAGGTAAACTCTGTAAGAGTGTTGAGATCTTGGCTGTCAAGACCCTCACATCCCACCCCAGGAAGTTATTGAAAATAGCTCTTCTCCCTCCAGGTTTTATTGCTGGTGAATTTGTGGGTTATAATAGTAATTCATGTGTAGGACATTTGACCATGTATGAAGTAATTTTCATTTATGTAGACCTCATTTGATTGTCCCAAAAATTCTTGAGGTGGATGTTTATGACCTAATTTTTAAAGATTGGGAAACTGAGGTTCAGAGAAACTTAGCATCACACAGCTACTAAATGGATGAGCTAAGACTTGAACCCACACCATGACTTTCAGCCTCAAAGCTCATGCATTTTCCACTCAGTTTACTCCCTTCCACCAAACCAGGCCAACCTTCATTGTCCCCTACACCACTATCCTTCTAGTTATGTGAACCAAATTCCTAAGAGTCTGCTTTTACACCTCCTGGTCCCTAATCATCTCCCTTGTCCCATATATCATCTACTCCTTTTGATCTCACCTCTCTGAAATAGAATTGAAATCCATCCACTTCTCTTCATCTCTACTACTACGATATTAGTACAAGTAGATATTATCTTTGCTTTCCAAGGTTCCTGTTTGATTCACCTGCATTGACTCTGATGGCCCTCCAATCTGATCTACTATGCTGGTGCAAAAGTAATTGTGGTTTTTGTACTTTTAATTGCAAAAACCATGATTATTTTTGCATCAACCTAGTATTTTCCAGGTTGCTGCCAGTGTGAACTTTTCAAAAGACTAATATCTTCCTTTGCTGAAAACTTTCTCATAGAGTCTGTCCATTTCCTACCCCTGCAAACATACTGCTTCAAGTCCTTTCTGTCTAACTCTCAGTTCAAGCAATCCTTTCTCAGGGAAACTTTCTCTGCCTTTCCTGCAGATCAGCTACATCCTCCTAGTACAATCTCATAGCAACATACACCTTCATTTTATAGCATTTATTTCAGGTACACCTTTTCTCATGTCTGTGTGATATTTCATCAATGTTAGTCTCCTACACTTGAGTGTTATTTACTTGAATGCAGGTTCCACTTTAGCCTTAGCACATAGGGTGATGCCTGATTCAGAGAAAGCATTTCACAAATATTATTGAACAAATGTAGAGCTTCTCTTTCTTCTTTTTCCTGCCCTCTCTCTATTCCTCTACTCTCATCCTTATCCCTTTCCTTGTCCCATCTTCATGGGACTTTGCTCTCTTAGTCTTAATTGGAAGGAAATCCATGCTAAAGCAGTAAATATGGCAACTACAAATGTTGTTCTCCCTAAAGCCATTTGATTTCTACTAGGACACTCTTGATGCCTTAAAAGACAACAAAATCATTCTCTAATGCTGATGTTTTAGGCATTCCCATGAGCTGGGGAAGATACACCCTATTTCATGAGTTCTCTGGAGAAATTCTTCCCCAGTTTAACCCAGCAGATATTGGGAGGTATCTTACATCTGTTACTACTCAGGCTGCAGTTGTAATATAGTTGTCAATGCCTGCCCACGAACCCTCTTGATCGTAGCAGTTTTTACTGTTGTCAGTTCATTTGCGTTATAGGCATTATTTTAAAACAAGCCTTACCTGTTAGGAGAAGAGAAGTTGCACATCTGGAAAAACCACTCAAAGAAAGGGGAAGGAGGAAAGATTTCCCCCCTGCCACAGACAGAAAGAGAGAGAGAGAGAGAGAGAGAGAGAGAGAGAAAGAGAGAGAGAGATCCTCTCAAGGTTCAGGTGGTACTGGCAGAAAGTTGTCCGGACACATACCCAGGAGATCTATGGAACCCACCAAGCATGCTGGTTCTTAATACATTTGCAGACATATGTTTAAAGCATTAAAGAATCAGCTCACTGAGATGTGTAGTAACTTGATGGACATTCCTTGGGTTATAAATGGACAACTGCATTCCCTTGTAGGTCCATTTGAGGAAACAATATAGTCTTGATTGTCACCTTCTAGTAGACATGCAGAGAGAGAAGCTCTTTATTTAAAAATGCTGCATTTTGGCACAAAGTATGTTGGCATGGTGCAGAAAAGCACATATACAATGACTCAGTTGAAAAGTTAAAGCTTCTTAAAAAGTTTATCTCAACCATATCTTCCATTTACTTATGCACAGGAGAGAGATGATTTTTAAATAACCAATCTAAATAATGGTCAGCTAATAACTCTCTTTTAGAGAGTTATTTCAATAAATTTAGCATAAAATTTTTAAGTGCTAAGTAAACATTGTGTTATAGATTAATTGGAAGAATTTGTTTCTTTATTGGCTTTGTATCTTATAATTGATGGTGTATGAGATTCAACGAAAATAAGTCAGAAATAGAGAGCCATTTGATCTACACTTTGATAAAGCTGCCCTGCTTCCTCATTACACAAACACCATATGGTCTCCACTTGCCTTAGCAAAGAGTGAACTCTTGCCAAGACATGTCAGCCCATCGGATACATCCTCTCCACATCTTGGGCGCCACATCAGATTAAATGTTACATTCTGCTGGGGTCGGGTGTTGGTGGATGGGGAATTAGAGAAAGAGACTGGGGTCTGAGGGTAATCTAGGGGGACAAGTGGCTTTTATCAATGAATTTGCTAGCCCAGTTCCTCCCACCATTGCTAGTGAAAAATTTTTCAAGCTGTTAAATTAATAAGTATGAAGTGAGTAGTTTTTGCTTTATAAAACATGGTGCTTTTGAGAAAACACCTTAAAAGGGGGAAACCTACATTGAGATGATGTAGATTGCTACAGAAGAAAGAAGTCTTTAGAACAAGGGTGTCAAACACAAAAACCTACAAGAGACAAGCAGGTAACTCCAATAAGCAAAGAGTACATGGTATAAGACATTAGAAGGTATATCATGCTTCACTGAAACACAAATTTTAAATCACTGAGTGGGCAAAATTACGTAAGGGCCACCAGTGTGCATCTGCTTCTATTTCTTCAACCCCTGAATTGTTTACTTGATGATGCCTAACTTATCTCCACCCATTTCAGATCCAGCCAATATTTACTGATTGGCCTCATGCCCAGCATTGTGCCAGGTGTGTTCACAGACATGACCATTTTCAATACTCATAACTGTTCAATGAAGTATGTATTTATGTCTCCATCAATAGATGAGGAAATTGAATCCCTGAGAAGTTTAAAATGACTTGGCCAAACCCAGCATTCATTGCTCTGGAAGAAACTTGGGAAACACTACCATTCTTTTGTTTCTTAACTTTGAGCCAAGGATATCAGTTCGAGTAAACTTGTTATCTGTTCTCTGGTAGTTTATATACTGTTTTGTTCCCCCAAGGCAATACATGATGAGTTTGTCAGTACAGATATAAATAACTGTACAATTAGATACTCAGGGGGAGAAATAATTTTGGTTTAAATAATCAAGGCCTCTGTTGCAGAACAATAGCCATAAATAATTCAGCCTTTTCTGGCTCAAGCTCTTTGACCAAAATTCCAATACTGTCACGTGTTAAAACTCAAACTGTCAATTTGAGGAGGCTCTGCTTAATTTCATTTTTGTCTCAAGTTTAGACAAGTGAAGAGCAACTCACAAGAGAGTGTAAGTATGCTCAACTCACACAAAGTTAGAACCATTCTTTATGCAGCTTCAGCTATTATGTTCCATGCTATATTCCCCAAAGCACAGATATCCATTTTTATTTTCTTTTAAAATAAAAATAACATTAAACTAACCATTGGCATTAATACTTACAGTAACTCAGCATCTTTGAAAGGTTCGTTCACAGAAGATTCCCTTGTATGTGATTGCAAGCAATTAATTTAAAAATGGAAATGTACTTTTACATTTAACTAGAAGTCATAGTCCTGACTATCACTTCACCAGCTAAGCTTTCCTCAAATATAAATATATTTTAAATTGGTTTTACTAATGCCCTAGGTACTTGGAAAATCCTACTGGTGCAAACCCATTATTAACTCATAGTCCCCAATTCTAAGCCTTATATGTATGACCTTAGAAGTAATGGCAGCTGCTCTTGTCTGCTTTATAAGAATTGTTACTGAAACTTGTACGTTAATAATTTCCAGTGGTTACAAGATAGATATTATAAAAGCTCTCAAGTTATGTAGTACTCTGGTAATAGCTCTTCTCCAAGTGGCACCCCAAGAATACTTGACAACCCCAAAGAGAGTAATTTTGAAAATTACATAAACAAAATATAAAGTGGCATCATCCAGCTCTCAGTTATTTATAGATACTCTGCAGGGAGAATCAAATGGTGTCTTTCCTCTGTAAGCATACCAAGTTTTTTGTCATCTACCTGGCATTATCTGACATGGAAATCATCTGGTCAGTGAAAGTACAAATATCTTGACATATCAGTTACTTGTTCACTGCCCACCAGTGTTTTGTGCCCACCAGTTAGGAAGCTCTGATTTAGAGAACAATTAGCAAAAGAGTGAGTTATCAAGCAAGTTTGCAGCAAATCATGTTTCACATCCTGTACCATTCAGGTAATGAGATTTTTCTATGCAGAAATGCTATCCATTGCATGAAGACTTGGTTTAAATTCATCTGTCTCTTATATACCCGCTTCCTCCAGAGTACTTAGCATGGGACTTCAAAAGGCACTCAATAAATATTTGCTGCATGAATGTAACAGGAATTAATAACGCAAAAAATGTTTTTGAAAGATAATTGATGTCAAATGGTGGGCATAGGAAGCCAGAGAAAGTTCACCAGTGATAGAAATGCTGTGTACAAATTTGGTACAGCATCCAAGAAAAGGATTTCCATTTATTAAATAATCTTTTAAAGCCAGGTTCTTTTACGTCCATTGCCCCTGGACTAAGCCATATTAGTGGGGGGAGAATTCCAGCCAAACAAACCCTGATAGCAGTTTGAGAAAGGGAAGTATAAGCAATAATTACATGTTAGAAAGGATCCCATGAAGCACGTTACCATCAGTTGTTCTGGAAATCTCTAAGAATAAAATAGCACATGCACATACACATACATGCACTATAGAACACATCATTAAATTCTTTATGAAATAAAGAGGACAAACTGGATAACAAGCAGAGGGCCTTAACACTCTCATGATTGCATGAAAGATGATAAACATTAGGATATTTTTCTTTTATTGAGCCCCCAAGGCCCAAGTTAAGAGAGTGTTGGGGTATTTTGACTGCTTTGATTGATATTCTGGGCCTAGATTGTCAAAGGCACTTTCCTAACTTTAACACGTCATGACAGAGAAATTGATCCTATCTGCACCATATATGGAGGTAAAATGAGGAAGCTATGTGATCCAGAGATAACCTTCCAGGGATCAGCTCAGGCCAGTCACAGCCTGATGGCCCATGTGCCAAGAGGGCCCAACAACTGGGTATGTCAGCAACCTGCTCATCATTTACCAGTGCTCTGTGGCCCATCCACTGGGAAGCTTTGTTTTAAAGAATGTTTCTCAGAATGATCAGCCTAGAAGCAAGCCACCAAGTAAGTTTGCAGCAAATTATACTTTATGTGGTACACACTATATCTCTCTCAGGGAGTCAAAACATATATTAATAAATGAACATATTAAGTCTCTGAGAAGACCTATTTCCCATTGTTTGTTTTCTTCTCCAGTATTTTCCAACCTCTTTTAACCAGGGCACCTACTAACATCTTGCAGGTCTATGGAGGCTGCCGAATGGTTAAACCCTCTATGCAAGCACACAGTAATGTGACTTGAAAGGGTAAATGCAACAATATAGGTCCTATCGGTCTTTAATTGGAAGATTAGTTCAGACACTGAAAAAACTTTAATCTTTAAGAAGGAATCCTCCTGGAACTTTGTTAACACTCAAGTGTTAAATAGCATAAACAATATTATTACCCCTAAACAGGCTGCTGAGAAGCCAGGGATGAGTAGACTCTAGCCCTAAGACTCTCAGTCACCTGCAGTAATTCATATGCCACTGGCAAGGAGAATTCTAAACATGAGATCCAAAAAACCCTAGGCATACACCATCCCCCTGCCCTCCCTGCCCCAGGAGACTTATCTGTCTTTCTGGTTATATATTCCCTTGGCTGTTAGTGTAATTAGTGTATAATAACTATGTATATATCAACTCACAGGAAAAACAGCAGACGTGCTGGGTGATTTGGCTTGGGGCCATCTCATCGGCAGGGTGAGACAACCTGGTATTAAACCATCTGTTATTAACTGTATATTTTAAAATAGTGTTTTGTGTCTCCTGGGTTGCTGACTCCCATTGACAGCAACTGAATGTCAAGACTCCTATTTTTCTGAGCAACAGCGACGAGATAACAAGCTTTAAAACATTTGCGCTGTCCCTTCTGTTCTGCTGCTTGTGCTATTAAGAATTTTATTTACTAAAACGTCTATTGTATTATACATGCTGGTCTCTACGTTTCATTCTCATGAAGGTGAACAAGTTTCATTTAAACTGTGTCCCTGTGAACGTTATGCTTTCTAAAGTCAAAGATCCTAGAGAAAATTGCCCATAGCTTTTGTCTTTATGACTAGGCAGTTGCCAATGCCTGTATGAAATCAATAGTCTCACTAGGGAATGGACTATGACTTACATTTTTTTAAAAAAAGTGGTCATTTTCTCAAATCTGCTTCTTTGCACTGTTTACTTTTCTTCAATTTAAGCAATTAATTTCATAATATCAGAAATCGGAAATTGAGACTTTGTGCCACTTGTTGCAGTCAGTAGCACAAACCTGCTCCCTAAACTCAGGACGAGCAGTCAAATCATTCAACACAATCATCCAAGTAAATTCAATTCAGAAAACCACATCACCATGAAAAAACAAAAATAAAATTTTTTACCTGATTCCAAATCACTTTTGACAGGTATAAAAAACTGACTTTCTTTGCAAAAGTTTTACCTATGCCTAAGAACTCAGTTGAAACAGCTTTTTTTTCCTTTCCCAGTTGTCTCTTAGAGTTGGCTGTTCCCAAGTATAACTAAAATTTCCCTGCAAGTCTGTTAAACACTTTCACATTTCCATGTTTAATTACATTCAGATTGAGATTTCTGTATATAGAATATAGCCAGATTTTAACTCAATTGACCGCAATGCCTTTGACATAAAGCCTTCATTCATCATTCTCGCCATATATATAAATAGACATACACTCCTTGTCAAAATGCAAGAGCGAGCTTCTTTACATTGTCTGGAACAAAGAGGCCAGCTCGGCTTCCTTTTTTCCTCAGTGTCTCAGAAGGTGTCCTTTATTACATATGCAGGATGCAAGGATTTTGCTGCTACGTGAATGAAAATTGATACCTTCAGACTGCCTTTTTAGTGACAAATTACATTTTTGCAGACCATCACACTGCCTGTGGTTTTAAGAACACCATTTAGATTTACTATCACTTCCTTGGGGACTCAGCCTTCCTCACAAAGCACCCCAAGGCTAATTTCCACTGTTTTAGAGTGCAACAAAGATGAGAAAGTTTGCTCATCACAGTAGTATAGACTCTTGCCTAAGAAAAACACTTTCTGGCATGTCTAAGGTGCTAAAATCATTGGCTCTGTGGATTCTTGGTGCGCAAAACAGGCAGAAAAAGTTGTCTGGAGGTATTCGCGAAGCTTTGTATTTGTTCAGGAAGGAGCTGTGGGGTTAGAGGCTGAGCAACGCCTCTTACTTTGCTTCCTGGGTGAGAGCAGGCAGGCGTGCCACTTAGCAGAAGCAAGCAAGAGAGAGTGGTAAGACTCACCGGCTTCCCCATTTTTCCCAGGACGGGGGTTTTTGTTCCTCAATTGTGATCTGGAAGAGGCAAACCTGTAGGTCCTCCGAGCAGGCTGGTCTGGGGCAAGTGGCGGCTCTTTGCCTCGGATCAGCTGAATGGCTGGGGCGTTCAGGAAGCTTGCTCTGTCCAGCTGGGAATCACTCCCCCTCTCCAGGGTGTGTGCTTACACGCCTCTAAGTCAGCGCAAAAATCCGCCAAACTCAGGTCAGCCTAACAGGTTTCCTTATATAGGTAAACATGAATTGCATTCCTGGTGAAAGAAGTTAACTAGGAATCCTGGTAACCTGGTTAACTCTATACACGCCAGAATGGCTCAGAGTCAGTCAGCCTGTGTAGGGGTTTGGTTGCAGTACAAAGGGATTTGTGCGACTTAATTAAAATCATCTTTATCCTGGCAGTCTCTAAAATTGGCCCTTGCAGTGTAACTGTGAGTCAACAGCTAGTATTTTATATCATGGGCTGTGACCAGCCTTATATTATCTGAAGGCATTCTAGGGGGAAAAAGTACAGCATTTTAAAAGTTGCCTTTCATGTTTTTAAAACCAGGGTAATTGAACTTGAGATTATTTTCAAATAAGTGAATAGGACATGTGACAGAAAAAGAAACAGTGACAGAACATGTGACAGAGTTTAATAAACCTCCATCAAATAAGGCTCAAATGTCTTATTTGTGCATAGTAACGAACAGCTATTCAACTTTCACAGGCCTTTGGTAGATAACGCAGTACAATCATTTTGGGTTTTCTTCTTTTATAATGCAGTAATTTCTACTGTATTTTTTGATGGGCAAAATGACAGATAATGACATTTATTCCAGTAACAACCCTCCTGAGCCCACATGCTGACGTGTTATTTGATGGTTTCAGGAAAGAAATCTAAGACTTGCGAATTTGCATACTTGTATGTAAACAGTTTTAAACAACTTCCTGGATTTAAGAAGATAAGAAAATATATTCTTAAAAGAACTTTATGGAAGGCCTACCTCTAGGTTCAAAACATAGTTTTTGAATATAAATAGGTATCTTATATTGATTGTCCAATAACTAGCTCTTACCCTTGCATTTTATCTACCACCTCGTAAACTAATAATTTAAAAACTTCTCGCCAATTTCACTGAAGACAATATAGAGACTTGAGACTTTCCTATGTACTAGAGATGAAGATTGTCTGCTAAAAAGGACCCATCTCAAAACGAAACACTTGTTTTTATTTTGTCCATGGGTTGACTGCTCCTTGAGTAGTGACAACCTTATTAAAAACCGCTCAATGCTGTTTCAGGTCTCTGCTTGGGAAAGGTGGGAGAATGAATCTTCAGATGCTACCTAAGCGAGCACCAACACAAACCAATGTGAAAGAGTTTTTGCCGAGATTAGCAAGGAACAAAAATTGCACTGCCAGGAAGGGTAACTGTTTTTGAATGCCATTTTCCACTGGCCAAAGACTTCTGCATACAATTTCTCTTCTTATCTCTGCAGGAACACTGTGAAATGTATAGTATTTCCTCTTCACAATAATAAATTTGGCTTGCAGAGATAAAGTGATTGGTCCAAAGTCTCGTGATCAGTTTTGGCAAATCCCAAACCCCAAACCCCAGATACATAATTTAATTCCAATAGCATTTCCCAAAATAGAATCAACTTGAAGAGACAGAGGAACATAAAAATGGCAATTTTCCATGTTCAAATACAATTTTTAATAATCCTATGTCCAGAGAATTTAAATGTAATATATAAACTTATTAAAAAACTTTTTATAAAGTCATAACTTACTGCTAACATGACTCCCTTTAAATGTCTCCAGAAAGATCATAAAATGAGATAGAGAGTGTATTTTTATTGAATATAAATTTGGGTTATAAAATATTATGAAAATATAACTTGGCAAATATTGCACACATTTTTCTGTTCATGGTACTTACATCTCTATTGTATCAAGTTAAGACTCATCCTGATTCCTCCACTGGAAGGAATATCAGTGTTTTCTACTTATTGGGTTATTTGTTTTCATTAATCTTAAATGAAATTCTGTACCATGCTAGGTAAATGGCTTTCACTAATATGGTACATTTATGATCTGCACCCTTTGTGTCCTCGTAATTCCCACTGAAGCAAGTTCTGTTTATGTAGAAACTTTAGACTTTATTAACATGTTGTTGCAAGACAAAGAATGCATTTTTTTCCAGGGCAGGCTAAACCTCTAAATGCCTTAAGCTGGCCTCCAAATTTGTTCTTACAATTTTTTTTTTTTTTGAGATGGAGTCTCACTCTGTCACTCAAGCTGGAGTGCAGTGGTGTGATCTTGGCTCACTGCAACCTCCGCCTCCCAGGGTCAAGCAATTCCCCTAACTCAGCCTCCCAAGTAGATGGGATTATAGGCACCTGCCACCATGACCGCCTAATTTTTGTATTTAGAGTAGAGACGGGGTTTCACCATGTTGGGCAGGCTGGTCTCGAACTCCTGACCTCAGGTGATCCACTCGCCTCGGCCTCCCAAAGTGCTGGGATTACAGGTGTGAACCACCGCAAACAGCCTGTTGCTACAATTTTAAGCAAACAATCATTTAGGCTTTAAACGCAAAATATCATAGGCCATAATTGTTGAATTGGAAGGTCAAAATGAATTTTGGATTTCAAAGTAGCATATTTCAAAAAGGAAATACAACCCTCCGCTAAATCAATTTTAGAGGCCTCAAGAAATGGTTTGGGAAAGGCTGGGTCACTGAAGCAGCGTGAATTCAACCTAACCATAGAGGACCCCAACGAGAGAGTACTTAAAGCTAAATAATTACACCATGCCAAAAAATAGCACTTATGGGAAACTAAATAAAATATAAGATCCATTTGAAGAGGAGAAAATATCATTGTCGTTTAAAGAAAACATCAGGGGATAGAGTTTAGAGATTCCCAATGATATATAACTAATGAGTAGATGAGCTACAATTTAAAGCTTGCTTCATCAGACTCCAGAAAGCTCACTACTTCTATGCACCCTGAGTATACCACAGTAACCAAGAAAGAGCAGATGCCTTAGAGTCCGAAGATGTTTTAATTCTAGTTCCGGCTCTTGGATGTGTGACCTTGGATACATTACTTAACGTTTCTGAGCTTCACCTACAAAGTAAAAGTGAAAATGGCTCAACATCTTAGATTACTGAAAGTACCCAAGGAGATTTCTTTGCAATCATTCCTCCTCTATCTGTTGATGCTTCTTATGGTCCAGGCATTCTGCTACATCCTAGGAGTAAAGCCATAAACAAGCCTGGCACATTCCCCACCCTCATGGAGCTCACAGTCTTACAGAAAAGACTGTGTTTATCTATATTATGGTATATGAAAATCTAATGTTTCCCTAAATTTCTCACAACACAAGAATGTCTAATTGAAGTTACATATAAATATAGGAATATTAATAAATGAATGTTGTCCAAGCAACAGCTTTCACTGTAGTTAGTGCAAGTTATACTTACTAACCTGAGGTGGACCTTACCATGATTAGACTGGGTAGACCTGGGCTGACCAAATAAGATAAATACTAGGGAAAAGTAAAACTTGATGCATCAGCCATATCATGACAATGTCCTTTTATCTAACAATTGAGAAGGACCAGTACATGCAACTTGAAAGCATCTTGAAGATGCTCAGGAAGGTGGATGGACAATGGAGTGATTTTTATTATTCATTCTGCACATAAAGAAGTGATGGAAAAGCATAAGAAAAATTTCCTAAATATTGTAATCAGTTATCAGATACCCAGTCTATTATTAATTCACTTCTGTGCAAGAAACATTTAATTGGTACATACTATAAATGAAGGTCTGTGAAGGATAGACATAGAAAATGATATACAGAGATAAAGAATGATCCCTGGCTTTAATAAAGCTTTCTAGAAAAAATGTTCCAGTGTTCAGTAGCTGTATCAGTCAGAATAAATTAGGATATGCTCTGGTAACAAGCAAGCTCCAAATCTCAGTGGCTTAAAACCACAAAAGTGAATCTGTCGCTCATGCAGCATGTTTACATACACCAACAGGGAGGGCGCACCTATCCATAGCCACTCAGGAACCCAGGCTCCTGAAGGTTCGTTTTAACATATACTTCCTGTTGCTGAGACAGGAAACGGGGACTTGATGAATCATGTACTGGATTTTCAAAACTTTACCCCATAAGTGTCCCTTAAATGTCCACTAGCCTCGTGTTGGCCAAAGCAAGTCCTCGGACTGCTTAATTTCAAAGAAACAGAAGAGAATCAGGATACATAACAAATGATTACGTAACAGATATGACAAATTAGCCAGCTGAATAAGAGTAACACTTCAGCTAAGTTAATTTTATTTCACCAAATTATTCACTAGCACCTATGTGGAAAGCACTATAAAAGGGCCTTATAATCAATTTGAGTACCTTACTCTTCTGGGACAGTTATAATGTCAAGAGAGAGCAAGGGTCTGCAAAGTCTAGCCCAAAGTGGGCTGTCCAGGACATCCTTTCTAAATATCACTATTTCCCTTAAGATTCCATCAGAATCACTGATAATCTTTGAGTATACCTTTAGGCCTCTGCTCTTAGGGAAATTGGATCTAATCAGTCATTTCCAAACTTAAAATGCCAGTCATTATGCCATAAGGGGTACTGAGTCTGCCTGCTTAATTGACCATTTCTATTAGTGACTTGGGTGATGAAATAAAAGACAAGTTGATTTAATTTGCAGACGGTGCCAAATTGGATAACTAACACCTCAGAGGATTCTATTATAATTCAAAATGACCTTGAAGAGTAGGTTAAAAATGACATTAACAAAGGAGCTTATGTTCAACAGAGATAGAGGGTTGGAATCAAAGGTATAGAAAATATATGTTAGAAGAAAAAAACTATATTGAGTTAACACCAGCCTGTAAGTTGAATATATGCTGGCAGTTTAGCACTTTTACTTACAAAGGCTCTTGAGATATATTTAAAACTATGGTGGTCTTAAATCTTGGTTGCACTGGAAAATAGGTGCTTCTCAGAGTACTGCTTCATTGGAGATCCACATTTTAAGGAATAAGAAATCAGAGCACATTCAGAAGTAAAAGAAGAATTTTCCTAAAGACTAAGTGCTCCAGATCAGAGGTCAGCAAACTTTTTCTCCAAAGGGCCAGAGGATAAATATTTTCAACTTTGCCAGCCATTACATCTTTGTTGCAACTATACAACTCTGGTGTTGTGATCCAAAGCACCCATAAACAATGCATACATGAAGGGGCATGGCTGTATTCCAAAGAAACTATCAAACTGGACAGCTGACCTGGGCCATACTTTGCAGATTCCTGCTCTCTACATTGTAAGAAGTGTCTCAGAATGGTAAGGGACTCAAACTGATTGCAACTGCTTAGAAGGCAGGAGAGCCTTTTCCTATTGCTCAAATTCTTTTAATATTGTTTCCACACAGGTGCTAGTGAATTAAACTAAATTAAATTAATGAAAAATGTTAGTGCACCAGTCTCCTTATTAAATATTCCAAAAGAATTGGAATATGTAATGCTTGAAAATGTCATGGAAATAAATCCAAAATATAATTTACCATTTCAATTTGTCAAATATTTATCAACAATCTTGTCTTTTCAGGAAAGATATTAGTGATGAAAACATATAATAGAACCTAGAGAATAATTATAATAATCAAATTAAATGTAAGAAAAGTCACAATACTAGCCAAGGTCAATAAAGCAGATGTTGCCCTCATTAGACATAGGTAAAAATGGAAACGAGGAAAGGTTAGGTTAATTCTCTAATGTCACCAAGCTAGTTGTGATGGAGAAGAAAATAGGACCCAGATTCCTGGCGTTCACAGTCCTAGATCATGATAAGCCCAAAGTACATAGGAGCTGGGACAAAGAAGCATACATATCAACGCAATGCCTGGAGGCATTTGTTAGAAAAGTGAGGATGAATGGAGTAACAAACACACACAGTATCATAGCCCATACATGGAAGTCCTGTGGTGTGTCTTTTGCACTGCCTCAAGGAAAGTCCAACACTCTGTACGCCATTTCTCCTTCCCTTCCCCAGGTGTTTCCATAGCCTCACATTCTCCAATCCAATCTGGTTTGCAGCCAATCCCATAGCATCTCCCTCCTTAGATAAAGATCAGAAAGCTGAAGCATAGTTATGGATGAGTTGGTCCAAATGCTCCTGAATCTTGATTTTGACCACTTCTTACTATCATCTCCACCCCATCCTAGTCCAATATAGGTTCCTGCCTAGACCAGTCTCTTAATCTCAACAGTATTGGAATGGATCATTCTCTGTTGTGAGGGTTGCTGTCCTGTGCACTGTAGGATGTTTAGCAGCACCCCTGGTCTCTACCCACTAGATGACAATCCAACTGCACCCCCACCCAAAGTCAAAAAAATTTTCTTCAGACATTGCCCAATGTCCCCTGGTGGTCAAAATTGAGTCTGAGTGAGAGCTTCTGAACTAGACTGTTACAATATATTTTTAATTGTCTTCCCTCTTCCCTACTTCTTCTTTTGCCCTTCTATAGTCTATTCTTCATAGAACTGCCAAAGTCACCTTTAAAGACTATTTATCATGTGATACACACACACACACACACACACACACACACACACACACATCATGGAATACTAATCAGCCATAAAAAGGAAAGAAATAATGGCAATCACAGAAACCTGGATGGAGTTGGAGACTATCATTCTAAGTGAAGTAATTCAGGAATGGAAAACCAGACATCATATGTTCTCACTCATAAGTGGGAGCTAAGCTATGAGGACACAAAGGCATAAGAATGATCCAATGTACTCTAGTGACTCGGGGGAAAGGGTGGGAGAAAAGTGAGGGATACAAGACTATACATTGAGTACAGTGTACACTTCTTGAGTGATGGGTGCACCAAAATCTCAGAAATCAGCACTAAAGACCTTATTCATGTAACCAAACACCACCTGTTCCCCAAAAATCTATTGAAATAAAAATAACTAAATAAAAAACTATTTATTAGATCATGCTACTTCTTTGCTTAAAACCTTGAGTGGTAGGCTGGGTGCGGTGGCTCACGCCTGTAATCCCAGCACTTTGGGAGGCCGAGGTGGACAGATCACAAAGTCAAGAGACTGAGAACATCCTGGCCAACCTGGCGTAACCCTGTCTCTACTAAAAATATAAAAATTAGCTGGGCATGGTGGTGCACACCTGTAGTCCCAGCTACTCGGGAGGCTGAGGCAGGAGAATGGCTTGAACCCAGGAGGTAGAGGTTGCAGTGAGTGAGATCATGCCACTGCACTCTAGCCTGGCGACAGAGCGAGATTTTGTCTCAAAAAAAAAAAAAAAAAAAAACCCACCTTGTTGGTATCCTCCTACAATTAGAATGTAATCTAGCTTTCTTACCATTGCCCAGAGAGCTCCCCATAATCTGACCTCTGCCAGCTCCTCCAAACTAATCTTATAGCACTATGTCCAGCCACTCCAGGCTTCCTTCTCTTTCTCCAACATACCCATTTTGTTCAGATTTCAGGACTTTTGCACGTGCTCTTCCCACAGCTTGAAATGCTCTCCCTGGTGTGGTAGGTAGAATAATTACCTCCCTAAGACTTCCATATTCTAATCCCTGGACCCCGTGAATACGTAATGTTACATGGCAATGGGAAATTAAGGTTATAGATGAATTAAGGTTGCTAATAAACTGACTTCATGATATGAAGATTATCCTGGATTATCTGTGGGGGCCCTGTGTCATCACAAGGTTGTTATAATATGGAAGAGGGGGCAGAAGAACCAGTTTCAGAGTGATGTGATATGAGAAAGACTCCAGCAGCCATTGCTGGCTTTGAAGATGGAGGAAGGGGCTATGATCTAAGGAATGCGGAAAGCCTCTAGAAATTGGTAAATGAAAGGGATCAGAATCTTTCCTGGAGCCTCCAGAAAAAACACAGCCCAGCTAACAGCCTGATTTTAGCCCAGTTAGACTTGTGTTGGACTTCTGACCTCAAAAACAGTAAGATAAAAAATTAGGCCTGTTTTAGGCCACCAAGTTTGTGACGATTTGTTACAGCAGCCATAGAAAACGAACATACCTGCCACCTTCACTGCTAATGCCTCTCAGCCCTCAGAGTTTATGCAAATGCCTTCTCTGGTAGGAGGGGCCCATGACAACTATGGCTGACATTGCTGACCTTGCCATCCATCCCACCTGCAGTAGTTCCGCACCACTTTACCCATTTCACCTCCTTCATAGCTCTTATCACTATCTGGCACTAAGAGAGTTCATTCATCGCCAAACAAAAACAAAACAAACAGTAAAATTTCACCTAGATAAAAGTAGAAAACAATGACAAACTTGAAAAATAAAACAAATGTGGCAGTCATTTTATATGCCTTGGATCAGGAATGTTGGAGAAAGAACCAGGTTTGGATTAAGCAGAGAACGTTTATGTTGGATGAAAAGAAATGTTTGACGGTAGTTGGAGTAATTGCACAATGAAATAGGCTGCCAAGAAGGGCCACGGAGGCCTAGATTGTGGCAACACTCACAAAAGAGATTAGATAACTCAAGTCAGGAGAATAAGTGGAGCTCAGCCTACAGCATTTACTTGATGACCTGCTTGTTCTTTCTCCAGCTTTAAAATGTATGTAGCACAAAGCAATGAATCACAGGACAACATCTGCATGTAATTGCATTTCTGTTCCAATAATAAATGTTTCAACTGCTATGCTATTTACGAAAGCTGTTATCATAAAGAGCCAAGTGGGGGAAACTCGAAACACAAATGCTTATCTTAAGAAACCTTTCCTTTGCAATTCAGTGTGCAAGTACCCAAGCACCAAATTTGCTTTAGTATCTGAATTGTCCTGAGGAGTTTATTTTTCAAATTCTATTTTACAGTGATTTTCAGATGTTTGATTTCCTGCAAAAGTTCTTTGTGTCCCAGTGTTCTTAATATTTTTTGAACCCAAAGAGGAGCAAAGGCCAGAAATTGTTCATATTTCCCTCACGGACCTATTATCTGAATTTTGGACCCATTGTCAGCCTTAGAGAGAAGGTATTTTGCACCTTTTTAGGGAAGAATGTTAGTTCTCAAAACAAAAGACTAGCATTACAGATTTTTCCCCTTTCTCCACAAAAAAAGCATAATCCCCAAAAAAGGGATTTTTTTTTGCCTTTAATTGCTAGTAAAATGCCAGTATAGTTTAAAATAATTAACAACTAATGTAGAATAAATAGGAAATAAAAGAAACTCTTATTCCCTCAGGTCAGCCTTGTTTCCCTCATCTCCCTACGGTGGCCAATACGTTTTCTGTATGAGTGGCACAAGAAAGGTTGACTTACGTGCACAACATTCTCAAAGCTACTACTGCCACCAGCATAGGCTAGCAATTATTTTGGCCTTTTACAGTTAGCTTTGAGTGAATGCACATTCTGCAAAATAAAGTATGTTGTATTTTTAAACAGTTCACTTTACTTTGCATCTTTGAATTGTGTCTGTCAGCAATGTAAAACTCACTGCTTTGGCTAAAGCATGAACACTCATCAAGATACAGAGAAAATAAAACAAATCTCCTAAATGGCAGCCTCTTTCCATTTGGCTAGGCAAGTATTTCAAGATGATGTCATTGAGGGTTTCTTATTTAATGAGATGGCAAATAACCACGTGATCAAAAAAATCTTCAAAGAGCAATGAAAATGAGCAATTTTCCAATAATAATTCAAAGCACCACCCCATTTCCCATGGTCTGTATTTCTTAACTCTTACATGCTTAGTTCTCACTTCATTAGCACTGTTTAAAACATCAGAGTTGAATATCAAAACCAAATGAAAACTTAGAATGGTCTTATAGAAAGATGAAAATATATCACAGTTTTCCAAAGTTATTTTCAATGAACTTTTTAAAGCTCAAATTGATAACAGTGGTTGGACTCTCAAATGGTTTAGCATCTAGGCAGCCTACAATTACTGTTTCCCTCTCATGGATTCTGCTTGATCCATGTTATAGATGAGGATGGAGACAGATATAGACATTCACTAATTCAACAAATAATACTGGGTAAATTCTGTGGCAGAGACACATTCATATATTAGAGTAGATAAAAACAACTTACTTAAAGGTTGGAAGAGTTTCAAATTTATGTGTTAGTGAAACATAGAAAACATTCCGCTTTCTCATTTTTTTTTTTTTTTTTTTTGAGACAAGGTCTAACTCTATTACCCACACTGGAGTGAGTACAGTGGTACGATCACGGCTTACTGCAGCCTTGACCTCCCAGACTCAAGCGATCCTCCCACCTCAGCCTCTCTAGTAGCTGGGGATACAGGTGAGTGTCAACACCCCCTGCTAATTTTGTACTTTTTGTAGAGATGGGGTTTTACCATGTTGCCCAGGCTAGTCTTGAACTCCTGAACTCAAGTGATCTGCCTGCCTTGGCTTCCCAAAGTGCTAGGACTACAGTGTGAACCACCACTCCCGGCCTCATTTTAAAATTAAAAACAATGTGCATTTAGTGATACTAAAAAACAAGAACGCATCACCAGGGATAAGTGATGCTGGTAACATACAGCCTTGTTAGATATGATGAGAAGGGTCCTTCACCGCCAGTTTTTTTTTCCTCTGAAACCCATACCCTCAGTTTAATCCTGTGAAAATAACAGATTAACCTACATTGGAGGGAAACTCTACAAAATACCTGACCAGTCCTCCTCAAAACTGTAGAAGTCCTGAAAATGAAAAGAAGACAAAGAAACTGTCACATCTCTGGGGAGCCTAAAGAGACGTAACTAAATGCATGTGGTAACTTTGATGGGATATTGGAACATAAAAAGGACATTTGTGTGCTGGGCATGGTGGCTCATGCCTGTAATCCCAGCACTCCATATCTACAAAAAATAGAAAAATTAGCTGGGCATGGTGGCATGTGCCTGTAGTCCCAGCTACTGGAGAGGCTGAGGTGGGAGGATGGCTTGAGCCCAGGAGGTAGAGGCTGCAGCGAGCTGTGATTGTGCTATTGCACTCCAGCCTGGGAGACAAAGTGATACCTTGTCTCACAAAAAAAAAAAAGAAAGAAAGAAAAGAGGGCATTTGTGGAAAAACTGGAGAAATCCAAATAAAGTATGGAGTTTTTAATGTAATGTATAGAAGTTAGTATCTTAATGTGACCAGTGTATCACATAATGTACATGAAGGGTAGTCAAGTGAAGGTATAGAGGATCTCTCTGTATTCTCTTTGTAACTTTTTCATTAACCTAAAATTATTAAAAATTTAAAAGGTTACTTAAAAAAAAACACAAGAACAACCAAACAGTATACCACATTAGTTTTACCTGTGGCAAGAGAAGGAAAAATAAGATGGAGAAAAGATCCACTGAAAGCAAGGATAGAGACACAGAGGCAGGGACCTGCAAAGAGAAACAGACAGATACAGAAATAGACTGGAGGGTTCCAGGAAGGTGTTAGAGCACAATGGCCTTGTTATGTGACTGCTATCTCTTAGGGCATAGAAATCAGAGAAAAGGATGATTCTTTGAAAGAACTGAGAAACTTGACATAGGTTGAAAACATACACTAGAGTATAGAAACTTTTCTTTTTCTATTTTTAAATGTTAGGTATTTTTTTTCTATGTGATTCAGAAGGGTTTGCAAATGTGTGAATGAATAACTTTGGGTTAGCAAGTTTTTCAGGAGCCTTGGCAAAGACTGACCACCAAGCTTTTGACACTGAAAGCTGTCATGTGCCATGGAGGTGTTATTTGAGAGACCCATACTGTCTAGTGTCCTGATGCCAGAAGGATACATTTAGAATTGGCTTTGACTTCTTCCTAATGGACACTTCTGTTTAGAAATCATCTGGTTTTTGGTCTACCTTGGAATAGATATAATGAGAAACAAATTCAAAAATTATTTTTAAAATCCATAAGGTTAGTTTAAGTTTTCACAGTTGTACATATGATATCTTCAGAGGGTCCCCTCTTCAAAGGAGTCCCAGTATTTCACAGAAGATTCCCTGATCATTGAACCCCACATTTAACTCCGATTAACATTTGTGAGGCATTTCTGCAGACCAGTGTGTACTCATATTTTCTACGGTGTTTTTGAAAAAGGGATTTGAAACACTATTAACTATATATCAGGAGAGTCTAGACAAGGTTAAGTGTGAGGTATTAACAGCCAATTAAAGGTATTTGATTAGTGTGTGCCCTAAGTCAGTCCAAACATGGACTTCATGGATGAGATACTTATACCCAGGTCTCAAAATATTTTATTGATATTGATCAGGGAATCCACATATTATATTACATGAAAGAAATCTCTATTTAGAAACTGATTGAGATTTTGATAATGGTTGTTGAGTTGGAATTGGGAGAGTAGGGAGATATATCTGGAAGACATCTCAGGGGGATGCATATTTCCTCTTGAATTAGTTTCATATCTTAAATGTGAAGTTCTCATGAGCTTGGATTTAAACTTTAATGCGGCAAATTACATAAACTCTTTAATAAGAGCCAAAGGTCTAAAGTGCCCTCTTAGATTTGTTTTCCTTTTCCACTGAAACAGCATACCAAATCTGAACCTGATTAAGCCTGCTGAATTTGTTATAAGTGCTAGGAACTATGTATTCTGTCCAGAAAATTAATTTCACCTAGAAATGCATGTTTTGGTGGCTTTACTCTGGAAAAAAAAAAAAAAAAAAAGCAGGCTGGTTAGAAAGGCAATAAATCCTGGGAGAAGCCAAAGAAAACAGAGCTGAAATTCTAAGTTGTGAAGACACATAATGATTTTAGGTTAAGTTATGCTATTAATAAGGGATGCCTTTGTTATTTTCTGCTTATCAGTGTTTGACACTTAGACTATATCTAGCTTTATTTTTTGCATCTATGCATCTATCATCTATCCATGTATATCTATCATTTAACTATCTCAAAGTTTCCCAACCTCAGCACTACTGACATTTTGATAATTCTTTGTTGTGTGTGTGTGTGTGTGTGTGCACGTGAGGGGGTGGGGGCTGCCCTGTGTATTGTAGGATGCTGAGCAGCATCTCTGGGCTCTCACTGCTACCCACTAGATTCATTACCTATGATAGTATGTATAATATAACAATAAACTAGAATAATAAGTAATAAATACATATTCTCTGGGGGAGAATATGCCTCTACCTATCATCCTTGGTGGCAACCAACTTTTTCTGTACACACTGCTTTCAGATACTGCTTTGAATAAGTCATAAATTAACAGACAACATTTAATTGTTTTACTGAAGTAAGTTAGTAAATCCGTAGCAGATCATAATAATCTCAAAACTAAAGCTTATTTGATATATAAGAACTAGGATTTTTTGAGGCAGAAATGAGATTTTTTTGAATTTAAAAAGTTTTTCTTTAAATATCAACAGTCAGAGCCTCAGCTAATTTAGACTATAGAAATTTTAAAAAATGGACCATCAAGATTTGGTTTCTGAAAGCAAGGAGAGTTGTGTTCTGTTTACCAACTGGAAGACTGTGAAGAGATAGCTTTGTAGGATTCCCTGCCCCTTTTGGGGGCAGCCAGAGCAGAGCAGAAATGAAGGAAAGGTCTTAGCCAGCTGGCTCCAAGTTTTTCTTGGCTACTCCTTGATGAGAAGGCAATTGGAGATGTTCATGTATCGCCGTAAGTGGTATGGATAGAGTGGTTGGAACTTGAGAGCTGGGAACCTGCTAAGAGGTGTGTGTAGTGTTACTCTAGACAAAGGGTCCCATCCAAGAGGCTGCTATGAGTGGGACATCTCGGTCTGGGACCAGTGAAAGGATGAGGCTGAATTTCAGGGCCTGCGTGGGAAACAAATGAGCAGGGATGGAGATCAAGTGTGTTGTCCACCCGACCTCTACCCATGTTTTGCCAATGAAATAGCCTGCCCTCACTGCCTCCCCACACTCAGACCACCCTTCCTAGGGTAATGGCAGAGGTCAGTAGAAGAGAAATTCCCAAGTTGGCTGGATTTAAGCTTTGAATGAATCACGCTTTGAACCAGAAGTGACCTTTCTCATTGAATTAACAAAGAATTCTTAGGCTAAGCGGGAACAGTGACTTCAATTTAGTTTAGTTATAGAGAAATAATGTATTTTTGCCCCTTAATGATGTGATTATAAGTGTTAAACTTCCTACAAGTATAGAACTTATTAAAATAGCTAAGTCCAAAAATGTTGAAGAATAACATATTCAAAAGATGACTCACATTTGTATAGTTATATCCTCAGCACCTAAAAGAGTGCTTGGCACACTGGAAGTTTTGAAACCATTTTGTTCAATGAAAGCACAAATACTAAGGAGAGGCCATTGAGAGCAGTTAGTAAAAGTGTAGATTCCAGAACCAGATAACCTGTCTTTAAATTTTATCTCCACCACTCATTCTATGATTCGGAGCAAGTCACTCAATGCTTCTAAGCCTTAGTTTCTTCACTTGTAAAAAGAAGGAAATCATGCCTATCTCTAGGATAACTATGGTGATGAAATAAAAGACTATATATAAATTGTTCATCCCAGTGGCTTGCACACAGTAGGTCCTCAATCGTTATCATCTAAAGTAAATCATGGCAGGTTTTTAAGAACACATAACTGGCATCATTTCAATCTAAACTTTAATTTTAAGCAAGACCATAATGAGCACAACCTGGGTCACTTTCTTAAAATCAAAATCTGTGGGTTTATATTTTCATGATGTATCAGACCCTTCTATACCACATCTACTGTGTCATGAGTAGAACATAGGGATTGGACTCAGAAGTTGTCAAATGACCTTGGGCAGGCCATTAAAACTTGTTAAGCCTCTTTGATTCCATCATCTTGTAAAAAGGGAAATATATTAATTTTTACTTCTTAGGTTTTTTTCTGAGGATGAAATGAGTTCAGTTAGAGCAAGTGCCTTATAACAAATTTTATTAGGCCTTTGTTTTAATGCCCCTGGAGACTGGCTTCCATGGTCAATTGCTTCAAATTCAGTAGCACAATTTATTTCTTCCTGTGCTTGACTCAAGACCATATATGTGAAAGCCTGCTGACAAGAGTAAAATATTATAGCAATGCAGGTGGCAGTTTGTGTCAGGTAATTCTTCTACCCTGTCTCTCTTCAAATAGGAGCTGGGTATACTTGAAAATATTGAACTCCCTTTTAAACCTGACAATTGTTTAAGGGCCCCCGGGCCACCTACTCTCAGGAGGCAGAAAGAATGGAGACCAGCGTCAGCCTAAAGTCAGTACTGAACAGTTTGTAAGAGCTGCCTTTGTTGACCTTGCCTTATGGAGTTTTGTCTAACTCCCTAAACTTGGTTTACTTGACTATTCCATCTTGTGTTGGGTGACCTCTATGAACCTGACCCCTGGTTTAAGTGACCACCATGGCCTCATTTGCTCACTTTCTCATTTATTCACTCATTCCTTCACCGATGAACTATATTCAAATTGTAGTTAATCAGTGATACTGAGTCTTGTGGAAGATCAAAGGATGATTCAAGAATTCACTGTGCCTTTACACATCTTAGAGCCTGGAGGGGAAATGAGAAGATAATTACATACAGATAACTAATGCTACAAATGTATTACATTTATACACCTGCTTGTACTACTAATCTACTAATATTTAATTATATATGTGTATGTGCGGTGTATAAGTGTATATATATATAATACAAATGATAAACACATAAGAAGAATCCAACTTAGATGTTTTAGAATTTGATGAAAAAAGATGACAGATAAGGGGCTCATGCAAATCTCTGTTGAAGGGCATGTTAGGTGGTTTTTGAGGCACAGATAGTATTTGGGTGTAAGGAGAGAGTGGCAATACAGTTATTCATTTTATAAAAATTGTTAAACTGCACATATATGCTTAACTTGAAAAATGTTGACACTTTAATCATTATGTTTCTTAAGTTTGCACTAAATTCTCTGCTTCTCTGACCATTCCAAAATGTGGTATCTGAAATATATATTTTAATTAGGCTAACAAAATTATTTTGTCAAACCACTTCTAACAATAATTGGGGTGTACTGATGAAATGGAAAACCGGGATTGGGATTCATCCATCTAAGTCATCTAAAACCCTGAAACCAAGATATTTTTCTCAGAGAAATAGAATCTATAGCTCTCTCTGCGTTCTTTGACTCAGTCAGTATTTTTTCTTTTAACATATCGATAATATTATTTGTGTCCCTGAACTGTGTGGCTATTACAGGAGTTTCTAGGGCAATTTGTTCAAGTACTTTAATGAGCCCAGTGAATTTGAAATCAGTTCAGAAGATCTTTCTTCCATGGACAGGCTGACTAAGGGTTCAGAGACCAGTTCATCCATCACAGTATAAGGGACCTTAGCAGAATCAACCCAATGGGTGGAAGGTGAACTCCTCACCCACAGTCCCTTGAGGGAAATTGACAACTAGATTGGTGAATGGCTTGTAGGGCCAGGGATGGTTGTGAGAAGGACAGAGAAGGAGAGGTAGAGTGAAACATAGAAGAAAGGAAGTCCAGGTACCAAGTGGAGAAAATGTTTCATTGACAGGTGGCCTTGGAAGGTAAGAGACTAGGAATCAGAAACTTAGGGGTTAAGCCTAAATGTGTGGATTTGTATATTCCAGTTAAGTTTCAAAATCAATTTATAATAAGCAACACAAACAAAACAGAACCATTAAAATAAGGATAAAAGAGTAACATAATCAACCAAGAGAAGTAGTTGCTTAGAAAGCAAGTACAGCAGAGTCATTAGAACTGAACACAATGATTAGCTCCAGGAGCCATGGCAGCCAAGGCAGGAAGAAAAACGAGACTAACTAGATAGTTTGCATGATACAAAGAAAGGGAAAACCATTTTACTAGGACCAAGAGATGGATATTTTAGGCAGGGACAATGGTACACATCTGTAGTCCTAGCTACTCTGGAGGCTGAGGTGGGAGGATCACTTGAGCCTAGGGCTTCAAGTCCAAGTTGGGTAATATAGTGAGACCCTGTGTCTAAAAAAAAAATTAAAAATATAGGTATTTTATTCAATGGGTCTTGTGGTAGGCAGAAGAACGCCTTTTCCCTCCCCAAAGATGTCCTAATCACCAGACCTGTGACTGTTTCCTCACATGACAAAAGGATCTTTGCAGATATTATCAAGTTAAGGATCTTGAGATGGACAGATAATCTTAAATTACCATGGTGGGCCCAATGTAATCACAACAGTCTTTGTATGGGAAAGAAATTGGCAGGAGGGTCAAAGTCAGAGAAGAAGACGTAATGATAGAAGCAGAAGTTGCAGTGATATGGTTACTGGAAGGGGACCATGAGTCAGGCAAGGTGGGCAGCTTCTAAAAGCTGAGAAAGGCAAGGAAACAGATTCTCCCCTAGAGCCCCCAGAAAAAATCAGCTCTCCCAAAATCTTGATTTTAGCCTAGTGAAACCATCTTCAGAATTCTGACCTTCAAAATTATCAGATAATTAATTTATGTTGTTTTAAGCCACTAAATTTGTGATACTTTGTTATAGCAGCAAGAGAAAACAAGTGTAGATCTGTTTTATAATAGACTGAGAGAAAAATCATGAAAATATAACTTAGATCACTTCTGTTGGGACTAAAAATAATATGGCTTATTTATGTAATGTTCTGGGAAGGCTGTCTAGATGTAAGAAACCAGGTATGTAAGAATCATCTGAAGAGATGGTGAACAATTCAGATCCACAAGTCCTTCTCCAGTTCTGCTAAACAGACTCTGTGGCTAGGACCCAGGAATTTGGATTTTTAACAAGCATTTGTAATAGTTATCATTGCTGCATACAAATTACCACAAATATAATAGCTTGAAACACATACATTTATTATTACAGTTTCTGTAGGTCAGAAATCTAGGCACACCTTAGCTAATTCCTTTGCTTCAGGATCTTATAAGGCTACAGTTAAGTAGTCAGTTGGGGTTAGAGTCTCATCTGAAGGTTTAGCTGGGGAAAGATCTGCTACAAAGCTCATTCAGGTTGTTGGTAGAATTTAGTTATTTAAGGGCATTTTTTCCCTCTTTAAAATTTTTTAATTTTTCCATAAGTTATTGGGGTACAGGTGGTATTCGGTTACATGAGTAAGTTCTTTAGTGTTGATTTGTGACATTTTGGTGCACCCATCACCTGAGCAGTATACACTGTACCATATTTGTAGTCTTGTATCCCTCTTATTTAAAGGCTTTTTGACTGAGGGCCTAGCTTCCTGGCTGGCTATTGGAGACTGCCCTTAGTTCCTGATCAGGTGAGTCTCTCCAGCATGGTAGCTTGCCTTATCAAATCCAGCAAAAGACAGTCTACTAGCAAGACAGGGCTTACAATCTTAGTAATGTAATCAGGGAAGTGTATTCCGTTACCTTTGCTATATTCTATTGGTTAGAAGCAAGTCACAGATCCCATTCACATTAGAAGGAAGGGATTACACAATAGCGAGCACACTAAGGAGATCAATGGAAATCATTATCTGGGATGCCGTTAGGTTGCTTCTAATTGACCTAACGGCATCCCAGATGATTTTTGCATATGAGCAAGTTGTGAAGTACTAACTTAGGAGAATAATGAATAGAAGGAATCAACCATTCCAGCTGGGCTTTTGACAGGAAATGGATGTGAAACAATCCAAGACTGTGGCTATGGTGATGTCTCTGCTGTGTCCTTTTCATAACAAATGCTGTAAGTTGGCATAGTGTCTGGAACTTGGAGATAGCCATTATCAGTACTTTCAGGCCCCTCTCTGCTACCAGCCAATTGCTCACTGTCCCCAAGCTGACCTCAACATCTCAAGGGAGCAGCTTTGGGGGCAAAAGGGAGTAGGAAAGAGGGAGGGTAAATTGGCATGGTAAGAGTGGGTCTCTATGGAATTCATGAGTTCTGATTATTTTTAGTTTCTTCTCAAAAAATGTAAATTTTGCCCTATCACACTATAAAGAGAATCTATTTCACAATTTACACAGCTGATTTTAAATACTATCCTATTTCAAGCTCCATCACATATTCCTCAGATACCGAAATGTTATTCTGGCAGAAACATTGGCATGTACTTGCCAAGCCCTCCTGGGCACAACACTAAACACTTCCCAGCCCCTTGAAGTTAAGTGAGGCCAGGGAATAGAGTCAGCCTGTGGCAAGTGGTCTGGCTCCTGAAGCCTCCCTCATGGTCCTTGAAACTCTCTCTTTGCTCATCCTTGGCAGGATGTTGAGAACACAGAAGAGGCCTCTGAGGCTCTCATGACGGCACAGGACTGAAGGAGCCTCTAGACTGAAGAAGCTTGAGGCCCCAGGCATCTATGAGGACTTCTCCTCTACTCTTATTGGCCAACTGCATAGGAGTGAAATGTGAGCAAGAAATGAACAATTGTACTGTGAAGTCACTGTTCATTACAGCAGCTGACATTACCCTCACTAAGTATGAGTTGCACTGTTTTCTTCTGCAGGATAGAAGTCACATGCTCGGTGTAGAGGGACATAGAATAGTTCATGGGGTGATGTTGGTGTGCATATTCCCTTTGTGTTCTTTCTCTCTAAACTATACATTAGCATGGATCATTCTAGATGTCAATTCTCTATCTGTGGAAATTGAGCTCTTTTTCAGTGAGTCTGTATGACAGGGCAGGCCCACTATTCTGACTCAGACGCTGATTCTAAGTGGATGCCTTGCCCTGAATTGCCACACTCCCACCAATCTAAATAGAAACAATGACCACCTGCTGACAACCTGTGCCCTGCTCCACCCAACTACAGAGTCTTCATCCTGATGCCAGCCTGGTCCAAGCATATGTTGGCTACACTCTTTAGACACCCTGTAGTGGAACGCTACCTTCCACTTGAGAGTTCAGGGACTACTCAGACATTGTCTTATTTCTACACTAATACATTAACCTGTGCCATTAAGCTACCATCCTGTCTTTTGCTGAAACGCAAGACTTTTAAAAGGGACAAAATGTCATTTAATATGTGTGAGGCCCTGTGCTCATCATATATCATGTTTTATGTACTTTTATTTAAATGTCTGGGGTAAGATATCAGGATTATGTTGACATGTGCTGATGAGAAAAATGAATCTCAGAGTAGTAAGCTGCCACACAGCTAACATGTGGGCAGAACTGGGATTAGGAGGCAAGTCTAATTCCAAAGGCAATACTATTAAGTAGTGTGTGTGTGTGTGTGTGTGTGTATAATATGGATTTTAAAACATATAGAAATTTATATGTGCATTGAATAGTATTTAAACCATGTATACATATGTATATTTAATGAATAGACTTTAAACCATAAGTGCATGAGAGTTGAAGAGAATTTAAACCACATATATGTATGTGTGTGCTGTATGTATATAATAAATAAACTGTCAACAATGTTTATACATATGTGTGCATATGCATTTAATAGAATGTAAACCATATATGTATATATATATATGTATGGATTGAATAGGATTTTAACTATGTATTTGTGTTTATGTGTGTGTGTTTATGTGTGTGTGTGCATGTGTGTGTGTGCGTGTGTGTGTGTGCATGTGTGTGTGTGTGTGTGTGTGAAGGAAACAGAGTTTTCAAGGAGGATATATTGACTTGGCCAAGGTCACAAAGCCAGTGACAGAGGTGGAAATCCATTCTGGCTTCACAAATCTATGAAAGTTGACATGCTCTAAGTTCTAGATATTAACTTTTTTCAGGGTAGCTTCTAATAATTTCAGTACATATTTGAAATGTTTTGCAAAGGGCTAGAAATACACACCTTCCACATCTTGCCAACAGAAAGAGACAACAGACTGTATAAGTTGAGGTTGTGCTACGGTTTATAAAATACTAATGATTATTTCTAGAATTCATTATAATGCTATACTTGAAATGCCTGCTTTAAAAAAAAACACATGCTATATCATACAACAAATTCAGAGCCTGTTGGATTTATGCAATATGTATAATAATATTTTAAAGTACAGTTCTCAAGATTTTTTTTATACAAAGAGTTTAAAAATATCTATCATCTTTAACTTAGCATGCATATATAGAGAGAACTTTGGAATGTTATCTCCTAAACCAGCTATAAAAAACTTGATAAAAATAGTCAGGACTTAGGCAGAACATTTTCTTAGCTTGTATTCAACTAATGATAACTTATTTACTGAATGAATGAACAAATGCATGAATTACTGATACGAGAATGCACATTATTAAACCTGTATGGTAACTAAGGCTATGAAGTATATATACCATGGATTTTCTTGACTAAAACTAAAACAAGATAAATCACACAACACCATTATCCACACATATGAGGTGATGGTCAAGTTACACAATGTCACATCAGTTAACTGATGATAAAAATCTTGGTAGTTTGGTTGATACTGTGAATTAAATTCTGTATGGGTCATGGTTGCATGTTTCTCAGTTTAGGGATTATAATAATGAGGTCTTGATTAGACTTTTAATTTTCTAGACAACACTTGGATTACATTTCTAGAATTGTGTTATACTAATGTCATATCACAAGCCCCTCATGCTCTTGGCTATGTAACAGGATTTCTCAACCTTGGCACTATTGACATTTGGAACAGAACCATTCTTTGCTGTGGGAGCTGTCCTGCTCATTATATAATGTTGAGCAGCATCCCTGGCCTCTATCCAGTAGATGCCAGTAGTCACTGCCTTAATTGTGACAACCGAAAATGTCTCCATTCATTGCCATGTGTCCCCTGAGGGGCCTAGTCGCTCCTAGAGTAGAACCACTAGTGTAGAAAATGCAGGAGCACATTTGAGAGATCAGGGCCTTCAGCAGGGAGCTGTAACCCTATGACCTGGACTCTGTTGCAGCTTTCAACTTTTATCTGGATGAGATTCAGGATGTTGACTTTCTTTCTGATTCTTAGTTGGCTCTGGGCCTCTTCTTTAGAAGGTATCCTGAAACTAACCAATGACCTCGTCCAATTTCTCCATCCAGTTTAAATTCTGGCCACGTGGCTAGAACTTTTTTCCTCCATCAGAATAACTAAAGTTTAAAGTTAAATTCTCACTAACTCATGGGATCTGGGACAGTTACTTCAAAAAGAATGTGCTCTTATATAGGCTACTTTTAAAATTACTTAGGAGCAGATATTCAACTTTATGCATTTCACTTTTCTGACATCTGACAGCTATTTAAAAAATAACCTGACAAGCACACATATTTACATGTATCTTCTTTCTCAACAGAATTTCCCAAGTAAACAATCTCTTTTACTTACACTTAGATGAGGTTTTAATAGTGTTTCATTAAGATCTCCATAAGATTTGCGGTAATATTTACATTTTCATTACTATAGGAATCAATCATTTTTCTTCAGGAAAAATTAGGCTTCCACAAACACCCTACTGTTAAGAAAAGCAGTTAATTGCAAACACTAAAGGTTAGTGTTTCAGCCCAAAGGTAAAATGAAGAACCTCTTTTATCCTCAGAAACAATAGAGTCTACTCTTGAATTTGCTACCAAAAATATATTTTCACTGATGTTCCCTGTTAGTTAAATCATGTCTGAAATTCCATAAAGTAAATGTATTATGCAGTAAATAAGGAGTCACTGTTTAAACAAAGAATCTAAGTAATTATACCTCTACACAAAAAGAAGAGTTCTCCAAATCACTTCAAGTGCTTCCTCACTGTGACTCAAGTTTCTGTAAGTTCCTGTGTCCACATTTTCAAATGCTGTTGTCGACAAAGTCTTCTCAACATAACATTCTATGCTTATCTTCTCTTGGTAATTTCCTAATAGGTTTATTTGGAACCAAGATATGTTATTTCAAGCTGCAAGATCTTCAAACCCAGCATGAGAAATCTGGGTTGGCTCCCATCTGCCTCTTAACTCTTTTCTCTTAATAACAATCCAGTAATCCAATTGTAGCTTGCATTCAACTCAGTGCTCTATCAGGGGGTACAGAATTCAGTTTGCTCATTTGATTCCCAAATGCCCAGGCTAAAAATATGTCTTGTTATTGTCAAAGAAAACAATGAGATTTGAAGACTTAAAAGGAATTAAAAAGATAAGAAAGAAAATGAGGCCCTATTAAGTTTAAGTTTAATATGTTGTCTCTCAGTTTTCTTTATTTAAAAGGCCATGGAATATGACTGTTTTCAATACAAAATATTGAAAGTAGAACTTAAAACAACTTTCATAAATAAGGAATTTTCTCAGGTACTCCATGGATGACTCTGAAGGGTACAGGAATAGCATGCGACATGACCGAGAGAGAGGATGTGTCGTGTTGATTGGAAGGTGATGCAAAAGCTTCCTTCTTGCCACCCCATCTTGCCTGTGTTATTATGTCTCACAGCTAAACTATATTAGAGTGCCAGCAATATTTGTCACTCTCTGTACAAAATTCTTAGCTTACATTGTTGGCTCATGATATTTTTAACCAGAAGAAATATCTTGCTTTAAATAAAGTGTCCCAGGTCTCAGCTTAAAATTGTTGATATACTGAGAACATTTCTTTGGGACAGAACTCCACTACATCTGCCTACCAGGTGGCAGAAATGTTAGTACACAGAGTAAATATTATATCAGAAAGGCAGATAATTCTGACACAAGCTGAGAGAAAAGCTGCCAAAACAGAGCAGGGAAGAAATGATACCTTAAGAGTGTCCCCCTTTTTACCCTTCCCTAGACATGTCTCACCCCCATCCCAAATTCTTAAAAGTCACCCTATAATTCAGAACTCCAAGCTCAGACTTCTCATGTTCTTGTTGTGGCTTCTGACCTTTCAGTCGCCCCACTGATAACCCAGCATAAGATAGATTAAGTAACCATATGCTGAAAGGTTCGACCATCCCTTAGGGGATATCAAACTACATGGAGGACTCTATGTCCTGGCAGGGGAAACACAGTCTAACCCAATTTTCTTACCACTGTATGCATTTCACGGGCCTGGGAAAAACGGATCTTCTTACTTGTTTTACCAAACTCCATCAAAACAAGACTAGGTGTCGCCCAAACAACTAATCAGAGCCTGGATTTTATTGTGGCTCAAGGGGAAAGCAGAAAGATCATTGACATTTTCTTGGCTCTAAAGCTACCTTAGGGGAACCTTGCAACCCAAACATTCCTCAAGGGATACCAAATATCACTATACTTGACATGGAAAAGAGTATTAACTCAAGAACCCAGATATTCTTATTCTTGTTTTGGAAAATTGACAAATATGAAGGTAGTCGTATTTGACATAAATATCATGCTACACTTGTCCTTAGTGCCTTCTTAAAGTTTAATACAAAATATTGAGCTAATTCTCAAAGCCTCCCTTCTGATGCCATAAAATATTTATGCAAGAATTCTATGCATTATCATCAGCAGAGTGCTACTGCTCAAACCAAAGTCATTGCCTGCTGGAATAATCTCTCTTCCAAAGCTGGAGATCTGTCTTCCAACAAAACAAACATTCCACACCAGAATGGTAAAGGCTTCTCTCAAAGCCTCTTGGTCAAGATGGGAAATATTTTAGTGATCATTATCAAACAGAAGTGGCATTACCAGTTTCAGTCACTTCTTTACTTTTCATCTCTATTGCCCTTTCTTTGGTTCAAGTTACCATCCTGTCTTCCCTACAGTACTGCAATACCCTTTGTGTTTTTGTTGGTTTTTGTTTTGGTAAAGATTGTTGGAGTGTGATTTACATATCATAAAATTTACCCCCCTTTATGTGTACGTTTCAATGATTTTTAGTAAATTCACTGAGTTGTACAACCATCACCTTAATCCAATTTTAGAACATTTGCACACCTTCAAAGAGATTTCTCATGTCCATTTACAGTTAATCTCCATTTCTCCCTTCCCCTAGCTGCAGGCAGTCACTGTCACTAATCTACTTTCTATCTCTATAGATTTGCCTTTTTGGATATTTCATGTAAACGGAATCATATAATATGTGACCTTTTGTGACTGGTTTTTTCATGTAACATGTTTTCAAGGTTCATCCATGTTAAAGCATGAATCAGTACTTCATTCCTCTATATGCCTGAATAATACTCCATTGTATGGATGGACCACATTTTATTTATCAATTTACCCAATGATGGACATTTGGGGTTGTTTTCACTTTTTGGCTATTATGACTCATGTTGCTGTGAACACACACATACAAATCTTTTCTATGTTTCACTTCAGGATTAAAATTGCTGAGTCATGTAGATTTATGTATCACAGTCTCTGATCTCTTCTACTCTTCTCAATCTGGGCCCACTTCAAGACCTTCTCCTTACTATGGCTAGAATGGTCTTTTGTTTTGCTTTGTTTTTTTCTTGTTTTTATTCCTAAAGTGTGATCTTTCATATTTCTTTTTTTAAAAATTATTTTAATAGCCACATAATAATTATACATGTGTATGGGGGTAAAGAGTGATATTTTGATGGATATGACTGTCCTGATTTGCTCATTACACACTGTAAAATAATCTTTTGAAACTGCAAATCCAGGCGTTATTTTGCCTGGTTAAAAATGCCGCAGGGGCTTCCCATTGCTCTCGAGTTAAAATAAAAATTTTGCAACACTGTTTACCGGGCCTTGTATGACCTGTTTTCATTCTGCAGCCTCTAATCCTATTCCTCCACTTCATTTAGCTCCTTAACCTTCCCTACATCAATCAGACTAAATTTTAGTTTTGGTACAGACTGTGTTCTTTTAAGGCCTTATCTTGGGCTGTTCCCTCTATCTAGAAATCTCCTTCCCTTTAGGGTAGTGGTTAAAAGGGCAGCTCTGGAGTTAGATACCTGAATGCACCAACTAAAAGCCATATGACTTTTGGCAAGTCATGTCTCTGTATGTCAAATTCCCCATCTTTAAATTAAGGATTAATAACAGATCTGGACTCATAAGGTCCTTGGAAGGATGAAATGTGTTACAATGTGCAAAGCACTTAAACAGTCCTCAATAAAAGTCACCGATGACCAATGAATTCTTCATTTTCTGGCTTAGATTTAATTCTCTTCTAGAAGCCTTCACTGACTTCTTAAGTATGGGCTAGCTCCTTTAAGTGTTTCCATAATACTCTGTTCTTGTTGAATCATATTGTTATTGCCAGTTTACTCGTCTGTCTTCTGGTAGTTTCTGAGTTTTGTAAGGCAAACCAGAGTACTTTAACCTTCAGCTCTTCAGCATCTATCAGAAAGCATGGCTCACAATAAATGCTCATTAAAATATTTGCTAAATTGAAAAAAAACTGTATTAGATACTCTCTGTGTTCCATTCATTCCCACCCATCTTTGCTCAGTTTGTCTCTCTTAAAGAGACCTACATGGACTGTATCCTCTAGACTACCTACCAGCTGTGGTAAGTAGTTTGGTTGGGTTTAGCCAAAAGGAAGCTCTGGCAAGAGATGGATGAGTGGGTGGAGGGAGAGGTCATGGTAATTACCCTTCCCACTTCCTCCCTGCTGTGGCTCTGCCAGTGACTGCATTCTACTACAGCTATGACTCCTGTTAAGACATCCCACTTCCAGAGCTCTAGCTCTTTCTGGTGTCATTAAGGACATTCCCTTCTCTTGCCCACTCAGATCCAGGAGTGGCAGCTGCAGTTTCCCGCTATTGTTAATCCCATGGTGCTCTACCATTCCTCATCAGTCTTTTAGCTCTGCCCAACTATCTGTAAAAAGTTCACTAATCTCTCTCCATGTAAACTCATTTGAGTGTGCCATCTGCTTTCTTTGGAGACCCTTAATAATAACAATGACTGAGCATAACCATTCCTGCTAGGGGTCTCAGGTGGCAGAGAGTAGGGGACTCTTTGGTGTGCTTCGTTGGAGAGATAGTGGTAGGGTAGAATATGATTTCACTATTAAATAGCTTGCAATGTTTACAGTTCTTATTTTTATATTTATATACGTCACTTACCATATGCCAGGATGTGTTATTACCAATGGTTTCCATATGGATAGTTCATAAAGCATTTACTGTTGGATCATTTTTTTCTGGTGCACTCTGTAGTGAAGACTGGGTAGCAGTGCTTGACTTGACTGATAGAAAATCATAGTCCAACAAGTGCTAAGTCTCTTCAAGTATCACAATTATTTCCAGTTCCAGCTGATGGTACATTTCTTAGGCTATTATTTTTTAGTTCTATTTGAGAAACAATGCTGGATATGTGAGCCCATAATTTTCATTACAGGAATAGGTTTCAGACAGCCAAGCATCAGACTCTGAAACCAGGAAAGATCTACAGGTTCAAAGACCACCTCCTGGATATCTGCGTCTCTTGTGTTGGTCTGTTGACATTTATTAAACACACACTCCTTACAGAGCCCGATCCTGTTTGCTTAGTTTCCAAGAGACAGGAGGCTTGAACTAACCCTTCAGGTAGTTTATGATATAACTATTGCTTTGTGTCAAATAAGTGTCTTTTTGCATATGAACTTAGAGTTATAAATAGCACACACAAGGACTTGGCATTATTATCCAGTTTGCATAGTTTAAAATGATTCTTTGATTACTAAAGCTCCGATCTCAAGAGCACTAACTAGATTACTTTTTTGAAGCCATTAAAATTACTCTGAAGCTAAATGTGTCTGAGGAATTGATGGTTTTTAAAAGTACATATTCTAAAAATATGGTTATATTAGTTTCCTATAGCTGTTGTAAGAAGTTACCACAAATTTAGTGGCTTAAAACAAAGCAAATTTATTATTTTATAATTATAGAAGTCACAAGTTGAAATGGATATCACTGGGCTAAAATCAAGATGTCAGAAGCGTTGTGCTCTTTCATGAAGCACTAGGGGATAATCAGTTTCCTCGCCTCTTCCAGCTGCTTGGAGCTGCCCACATTCCTTGGCTCACGGCCCCTTCCTCCATCTTCAAAGCTAGCTATGCTGGTTGACTCTTCCTCACATTGCATCACTTTGACACTGCTTCAATCCTCATCCCTCTGCCTCTGACTATCTGGTCTACCTCTTTCACTTATCAGGACCCTTTTAATTGCACCATGCCCACCTGGATAATCCAGTATAATTTCTCCATCTCAAAATCCTTAACTAAATCACATCTGTGGAGTCTTTTTGCTATGTAAGGTAATATAATCATAGGTTCTGGAGATTAGGATGGGAGGCCTTTATTTGGGTCTACCCTAAACTTTGGGGGCTATTATTCTACCTACCACACCTATAAAATAATTATTTAAAAATTTAAAGCCTTTGTCTTTGCTGTTATAAATAATTGAAAATGATGGAAATAAAAACTAAAAACTAAAATGTATTCTATGGGTGTTTTCAATTTTCTCCTGAAGCCATAACGAAACTGAGAAACACTGTGTTACCCTGATGTCTTTAAATGGAAAAATACAAGCACTTCAAAGGGCTTAAATTTTTTGAATTTAAAATGGCTAATACAGGTAAAATTACTAAAGTAGAGAATGTGCTCCAAAATAGTCCTCTATTCATTGCATACTATTTTTAATACATATTATTTTCCCTAAGTTAAGAAAAATGAATATTTCATTAGTAATAATTATAATTGATTAGGTTTCAGATGTCATTTTGTGATTTGGAAAGCTCTATGAAATAATTTCTTAGTTTGTTGCATCTCATCTTCAAAATTAATAAAGAAGAAACACTTTTTTTTAGCTTATATGTAATTTTTACTTAAGTAGCTTTGGGTTTGGCTCTCTACAAGATAGGAACTAGAAAAATTTTTGGTTTCTGTGGTGGAAGCTAGGAATTCTCCCCCTAATTACAAGCCAACTATGATGTATGATTATTTATTTCAGCAACTAAGAAGACAATTGGAAAGTTTGAAGATGGCCAGGTTGTACTTCTTAGCATCATAAAGTGTCACTGCCATGCCACGTACTGAGGACAATGAAGTAAATGGCCAGCCAACAAAACTCATAGTAATCAAAAAGATAACTAATCACTAGGTCAAGGAACAGGGGCGACACAGACAGATAAGGTACCTGCTTTTGTGGTACTTACATTCTAATGGCAGAATGAGAGGGAAATAATACACCAATAGGTAAGTGAGCCAACATACAAACAATGTAAATCCAGAGAATGGGAAATGTTATGGTGAAAGTGATGTGCTAGGCTGCGTCTGTGTCAGAGTGGAGGCTACCATAATGGAAAATGTCTCTGGGGAGGGGACATTTGAGCTGTCATTTGATGACAGGCAGCACATCCTGTAAGTCCTTACGAGCCCAAATCCCTGATCTCTAAAGTGGAGTATATACACTACCAAAGGCAAGCAAGATAATCTATTGGAGTGTAGGGAAAAAGATGAGAACTTATGTTTGTATTTATTTTTATTTAGAAAACAAGAAATAAATTAAACTATGCTAACATAGGGGAGGAAAAGATTTCCATCACTAAGTTTGTGGCCAGTTTACTATAACAAAAACTAGATTATTACCAAGAAAAAACATATAAACATATTTAATATGTTTTTTTTTAAAGAAAGAAAAAGAGAAAAAAGAAGAAAGAAAGAGTGAAAGAAAGAAAGAAAAAGAATGAAAGAGAGAAAGAAAGAGGAAGAGAAAGAGGGAGAACGGGATTCTTATTCTATCGCCCAAGCTAGAATGCAGTCTAAAAATGGGTATTAAAAAACCTCTTTTATGCCAATAATTGTGCTTAACAATGGAGACAGGAAGGAATAAGGGATAAAAATAACAAACAAGCAGCCAACTAATATTTTATTTAAACCTGTGAAATGCTATGAAATTGCTGACGAGTGATTTACTTCCAATTATGTGGTCACTTTTAAAATACGTGTAATGTGATACTGAGAAAAATGTATGTTTTGTGGATTTGGGGTGGAGAGTTCTGTAAATATTTGTTAAGTTTACTTGTTCCAGGTCTGAGTTCACGTCCTGGATATCCTTGTTAATTTTCTATCTCATTGATCTGTCTAATATTGACAGTATAATGTTAAAGTCTCCCACTATTATTGTGTGGGAGTCTAGGTCTCTTTGTAAGTCATTAAGAACCTGCCTTATGTATCTGGGTGTTCCTGTATTGGGTGCGTATATATTTAGGATCATTAGCTCTTCTTGTTGCATTGATCCTTTCACCACCATGTAAT
>CAUYLG010022565.1:0-12524 GCA_963573385.1 Cacajao melanocephalus | reverse complement strand
TTCATTTATATTCCTCTCTAAGTTGTCCATTCTCGTTAGCATTTCATTAAATCTTCTTTCAAGGTTCTTAGTTTCTTTGCATTGGGTTAGTACATGTTCTTTTAGCTCACAGAAGTTTCTTATTACCCACCTTCTGAAGCCTGATTCTGTCAGTTCGTCGCACTCATTCTCCATCAGGCCTTGTTCTCTTGCTGATGAGGAGCTGCGATCCCCTGCAGGAGGAGAGGCATTCTGATTTCGGGTGTTCTCAGCCTTTTTGCACTGGTTTCTTCCCATTTTTGTGGATTTATTCACCTGTCGTCTTTGTAATTGCCGACTTTCAGATTGGGTCTGAGTGGCTTGTTGGTGATGAAGTTTTTTTTCTGTTTCTTAATTTTCCTTTGGCGGACGCCCCTTCCCCACAGAGCTAGGCCTTCCCGGGTTCAGCTGTGTTTACTGTGAAACTCTCAGTCCTCAGCGCTTCCAATTGCTGTTCTCCTTGTGGGGATGGGACCAGCCGAGCCCGACTCAAAGGGCACCCCGCACCGAGAAGTGCCGCACCAGGGTGCTGGCAAAATAGCCATGCCGGCCAGAAAAGTCACGCTGGCAACCCGTGTGGCTCCTCCGCCGAGAATCTCCCACTCTGTGGGCAACAAAAATTCGTCTGAAAGTGCGGTGTCCACTAGCTGTCTGCGCTTTCACTGGGAGCTACAATCCTGAGCTGTTGTTAATCGGCCATCTTGGATCTCTCTCTGGAAAGCAAGTATTTCTAAAACTAGATACAAAATAGCCCTTAACTTCAAAGGAAAAGATTGACAAATTAAATTATATTAAAATTAGGAATTTCTAGTAATCAAAATATACCATAAGAGAGTGAAAAGGAAGCTATAGAGTAGGGAAGATATCTGCTGTACATGTAACCTGCATAAGGCTCCTTTTCAGAATATAAAAACAATTGTTACAAATCTGGACTAAAAAAAGTCAGTAGAGGAATAGACAAAAGACTGGAACAAGAACCTAACACATACATACACACACACACACACACACACACACACACACAGCCAAGTGGCTAATAAACATCTGAAAAGATGATCAGAAAAATGTAAATAAATGCCAAAATGAGGTATCTTTAAGCATGCACCAAATGATTAAAATTAAGAGATTGATAATATCAAATGTTGACAAGACTGGATTATATAGAACTCAAGAGCTGACTTCAAAGGTCAGAAGGACCTTTCACTTGGTTTAATGCTCAGCTGTCACCATTTTGAAATTCTTAATAATTTGGCCTTTGAATGTGGGTTTCGTAAGTGAAGTCTCAAAGTACAATGGAACATGAACATGTATAGAAGAGGTATGCATAATGTGGATGTCTACTGTTTCCTGCCAATTATTTGCATTTAAGCATTTAGGATGCCCCATGAGCACAGAAGTCTGTTGGACCTGCAATATATGGGATTTAAGCTAGACTCAAAGCTAGTAAAAGATAAGCATATCACACCTGAGACTTAGTAAAGGGGAGGGAAGGCACTGACAGCCCCAAGAGGCCTAGCTTTCCTTACCAAAGAGAACTTACTTTGAATGCAGAAAGAAGGTGATGACATTTTAAGAAACGTGAATGACCAAGAAATATTTTCACATCTTTGTTGTTGTTGTTGTTTGTAATAGGGTCTTGTTCTGTTGCCCAGGCTGGAGGGCAGTGGTGCAGTTATAGCTCACTGACTCACTGCAGCCTCGAACTCCTGGGCTCAGGGCTCCCCCTACCTTAGCCTCCTGAGTAGCTAAGACTACAGGTGCATGCCACCATGCCCAACTAATTTTTTAAATTTTTTGAGACGGGATCTTGCTGTGTTTCCCAGGCTGGTCTTGAGCTCCTGGCCTTAAGCAATCCTCCAGCCTTGGCCTCACAAAGTGCTGGGATTACAAGCTGTCACATCCTTTTTTACTTGTGTTCTTTCCCTGTAAATGTCAACCACTTGCACTCAAAATGAAGACACAGAAAGAAAGGGAAAGATATGGCAATCATATTTCCTTTTCTTTTCAGGCTGTCCTTTTCAATAAGCTGAAAGTAAAGAGTGTTAATATAGTTCACATGTATCAAGAGGTGAAATAAAAATAATTGATTTAGTTTTGGGTGACTTTTCCACAGTTCTTGTAAGAATAAATTAAATATGCACAAGATATGAAATACAAATTGTGTTATTTTGGTGATTCCACATATGCATTAAATGCCCTTCTAATTTGTATTTAAAACTAGCATTGCAAAATATAAAGCTCAATGGCAAAATTTGTGCTAATAATTTTTAATGATTTTTTTTTTACTACACTAAATAGCAAGTAAAAAAACATCATGGCAAGTCAAGAGATTGCAAAAGAAATGAAAAAGCTTTATGTTTAAGTATCTTTAATAGGGCCTTTTCCTGTTTTTTGAACAGAGGGCCTACATTTTTACTTCTTGCTAGGCCCCACAAATTATGTATATGAAACAATTCCTTTGGAAAATTGACAGTATCTACCAAAGTTGAAGATACACTGCAAGTTCTATGACTCGGCAGTTCTACTCCTAGGTAGAGTATATGTCCAACAGAAATGCATGCATATGTTTACAAAAGATATATCCAAGAATACACATAGCCACATGATTCTTAATAGCCAAAAACTAGAAACAATGCAAATTGTCCACTATTGGAAAAAATGAATAAATTATAGTATTTTATATAATCATATACTTTATTTAATTAAAATAAACAAATTGACATATTCATGGATGAAGCTTACAAACATAATGCTAAGCAAAAGAAATCAAATGCAAAGAATATGTAGAATAACATAAAGAATAATGAAAAGTTGAAAAGCAAACAAAAGTAATATATGGCCTTAGACATCAGGAAATTGTTTATCTTTGGGGAAAAGGAAGGGATAATCATTGGGAAGAGGTACTTAGAAGGACTTCTGGGATTCCAGTAATGTTCTGTTTCCTGGCTGATTACATATGTTCACTTCTTGATAATGAGGCAAGCTATTTTTACTTAGGATTTGTGTATATTTTATACTTAAATGTGTATATTATACTTAAATTTTAGAAATTGTTGTAAAAAAGTGAAAAATTATTTGCTCTCTCTCAGTTTAGATAAGAAAGCTATCTTATGACAATAAAGCATTTACTTACAGACATGAAATCCAATAACTCAGTAATCTAATGTTTCTCTTTCTTTTAAAGCTACAATTTCAAGGAAAGTACTTTGTAAGTAAAATCACTAATCTAAAGGAAATTTTAGTGATTTTTAAAGACCTATCTGCATGCTTCCTCTTTCTTCTAAGCATCTCATCATCATTCTCACCTCCTTTTCATCTGTGTTTGCTCTACAAATCCCAAGCTAAAGCGTCTTCTGAACTATTCTCAAACTACAATTCTGTCCTTATTTCTGGATTGCCTAGAAAACACAATTTTTTTTTTTTTGCCTTCTGGATAATAACCTACATTCAACATTAAAGATCATAGAGATATAAGTTGCAATGATCTTTAAAATTGTTTTATTTATAAAATTTTATTTACAATTCAACCTTAGCGGCCAGAATACTGGAGATTTGTAAGACTCATGGATTACTTAAAAAGAACAGGGGCTTTTACAACCTAATAAACTAGAATCTCAATCTTAGCTCACTCACTCATTTTCAGGTATCTAAACTAATATCTCCAGGCCTAGGTTTCCTCTATTGTAAACTCAAAATTGGAATACCTAAACTGTGGAGTTGTTGGAGTATTAAGTGAGTCATTATGTACACCATTCAGGTCTGTGATAGTAAGTGCTCAATAAAGTTTACTTTTCTCTTTCACTGAACCTTAAAGGATAGGCAGGATTTGACAGCTTTTAAGGAATGAGGAATGATTTAGTTTTGCATGACTTTTCCTTTTTTTTTTTTTTTTTTTTAGAGATAGAAGCTCTCTATATTGCCCAGGCTGGTCTCAAACTCCTGGGTTCAAGCAATACTCCTGTCTCAGCCTCCAAAAGTGCTAGGACTACAGGCTTGACCACCACGCCCAGCCTCGCACAGTGCTTATAAGAATGAAGTAAATGTTTCTCCCTTAAAAGACGCGAGGAAAAGAAGGGAATGGCAATGGCCGGAGGTAGGAATGAACACAACCACCGTGAACTGAACTTTAGAGAGCCTTTAATGGTAGGACTCTATTTTGTAATGGAGAGCCACCAAAGATTTTTTTGAGGAAGTAATATGTTGAAAACTCTGTTTAATGTAGACTAATTTGAAGATAAAATGAATTGGGAGAAAGCTGGGCTACAGAGGCAGCATAGTTTTGTGGTTAGGTAGGCCTCATTTTTCTTGTCTGTAAAATGCAGATAGCATTGATACCTACTTCCAGGTGGCAATGTGTGTGTGGTATAATAAAAAATCTGTTTGGCCACTGTTCTGGCACAAAGACCAAATACGTTTCCTAGCAAAGAGCTTCAAAAACCCTTGGAATTTCTAGAGTGACAAGAATGTCTTCTGTTATTCGTAATAAGCCCCTTTCATATTGGAATCTATGCAACTCATGAGATGACCCATGGGGGGCCCTGACATAATTTCAAGGAAGGGGATGACCACACCAGAAAGACCAAGCACACGACCAGGGGATTGGAATCATCAGCCACCCTGTCTTGGAGACTGAGTTCAATCACAATGGTCAACAATTTATTCAGTCATGCATATGTAATGAAACCTCAGATAAAAACTGAAATAATGAAGTTCTGAGAGCTTTGTGGTTGGTGAACACATTGATATTCTGGAAGGGTAGAGCATCTGGAGAGAGGATGGAAGCTGCCTCCTGGACCCTTTCAGACCTTGCTGCCCTATGTGGCTCTTCATCTTGCTGTCCATTTGTGTCCTTTATAAAAAAACAGTAATAATAAACATAGCACTTTCCTGAATCCCATGAGTTATTCTAGTGAGTTATCCAACTTGGAGGAAGTCATGGGGACTCTCAAATTTGTATTTAGCTAGGCAGAGATGCAGATAGCTTGGAGATACCTGAGTCTTGCAGCTGGCATCTGAAGTGGTGGCTGTTTTATGGGACTGAGCCCTTTAATTGTGGAGTCTGTAGTAACTCTGGGTAGTTAGTGTTAGAAATCATGGACCTTGTCCTTAACTTGTGGGGTCTGTACTAAGTCAGTAGTTAGTGTTAGAATTGGGATGAATTGCAGGACACCCAGTTGGTGTTGGAGAATTGTTATCGGAACATAGCGTGTCAAGTAGTAACACAGTGCCTAGCAAACGATAAGTGCTCACTAAAGGGTAGCTGTAATTACTATTGGCTGGAGGCAAGATCATCACTTCTTTCATTCATTAGACATTTATTGGGAAGTTACTCTGTGCCAAGCAGCATGCGAGATACACAAAGATGGCTGATTCCTCTGCTACACACCAATCCTCCACAAGCCCACTAGAAAACAATATCACAAAAAGAGTTCCAATGGAAAGAAGTACTGAATGTTATGGAACCTAGAAAGAAATTATGAACTCTGGGGAGATTATAGTTTTATGGAGATTATAAAGTATTTCAGTTTCCTAGGGCTGCTGTAACCAGTTACCACAAAGAATGATTTGAAACGACGAAAGTTTCTTCTCTCACAGTTCTTAAAGCCAGGAGTCTGGAATCAAGATGTCTGTGTATGGTTTGTTCCTTCTGAAGGCTCTGAGGAAGAATCCGTTCCATGCCTCTCTCTCAGCTTCTGGTGGTTGCCAGCAATCTTTGGAGTTCCTTGTCTGTGGCCACATCACTCCCATCTCTGCCTCTGTTGTTACATGGCCTTTTCCCCCTCTGTGCCTCCGAGTCCAAATTTCTCACTTCTTGTAAAGTCACTAGTCATTGAATTAGGGGCTACCCTAATCCAATATGAGCTTGTCTTAACTTGATTGGATTTGCAACGTCCCTATTTCCAATTAAGGTCACATTCAGGGGTTCTCAGGGTTAGGACTGAAACATACATTTTGGGGGTATACAATTCAACCTGCAACACAGAGATGGTGACTTTTCAATTGAGTATTAAAGGATAAGTAGGGGTTCACGAGGTAAGAGAAACTGCAAAACCTCAAACATGAAGTAACTAGTACAGACAAATTGGAAAAGACACATATAAGAAATACTACAGAAGAACAGGATTTGGTGACTGATTAGATATAGGAACCTAGCACAAGGTGCTCAGTAAATCCTTCTGAATATAGTATTACTCAGTCAGTTAAAACTGCTCAGTGTTACCTTGGCCCATGTGACCAGAAACAAGGAAGTTGATTTTCTAGGAAATAATCAGTTTGGGACATGCTGATTTGAAATGAAAGCAAGAATCCAAATGGAATTGTTAAATAAATACTGGAGACAGCAGGTGAGAAGAGAATCTGCAGGCAGGTTAGGGCTGATGACACAAATATCAAAGTAGTTGATTTAGCGATTGATAGATGAAGAACGAGATTAAAAGAAACCTCTAAAACCTAGAATAAAAAGATCAATGAATTCAGCCTATGCATACATCATATAGGGCAGAAGAAGACCTAGTTAGGGAAAGAGAAGAAACAGTCAATAATGCAGGAAAAAAAATTGAGTATCATCATGGAGGACAAAAAAGGCAAAAATTCAAGAAAGATGCTATGTAATGAGAGGGTAGATGCTATGGAATGGTCAGAATGAGTCCTGAGGACATTTGATCTGAAAAATTACTAAGATTTTTAAACCTAAATATGCTGAATATTTGCACATACAGACCTTTGTTATTGTCTTCATTATAAAGGCACCAGATTACATCCAAGCTTTATTCTTTTTTCAAGATTTCAGAACAATGTAATACATTCTGTACAAGAAGAACAAGAGGCACCATAACCGCTCTGAGAGACTGGAAGATGTGGATAATGAATGACCAAGTGTTGTTAGGATGTATACTCTGAAACCTGATGATGTAACATCATTTCTTGAATTTATGTGCAAAGACTTTGTTACGGACTGAATGTTTCTAACACCCCCCACCCCCAAGCCCTATCAGTGACACAAATTTTTATGTGGAAGCCCAAACCACTGGAGTGGCTGTATTTGGAGATGGGACATCTAAGGAAGTAATTAAGGTTAAATAAGGTCATAGGGGTAGGGCCCTGATCCTATAGGATTAGTGTCTTCATATGAAATGTCTTTATAAGAAGAGACATCAGAGAGCTTGTTCACACTTGCCATATGCAGGCATCAAGGAAAGAACTTGTGAGGGTGTAGCGAAAAGGGGGCCACCTATAAGCCGGAAGGAGAGCGCTCCCCAGAAATTGGACCCTGCCAACACCTTGATTTTAGACTTTCAGTCTCTAGAACTGTGAGCAAATAAATTTTTGTCTTTTAGGCCATTCAGTCTGTGGGATTTTGTTACGGTAGCCTGAGCAGACTAAGATAGGGCTTATTTGGGGGATTTATTCAGTGACAATGAAAAGAAAGTCAAATCCTTCAGAGGAAAAATACAAAAGATTTATGTTCATTATATGCCAAAGAAATTTTGGGTATCTTAAATAAGAATTTTATTGTATAAACATGTTTATAAGTATTTTTCCAGTAAATATTGCACCCAGAGTTCTTATGGCCAGCAGCAGTTGTGTCATCTGTAAACTGTAGGAGTTGGACTGGAACCTCTAAGTCCTTTGCAGTCTCAAACTGTAAACAATCTGATTAAATATTTTAATGAAAGAGAAAATGCTTAGCCATAATCTCAGCTTTTATTTTTGCCTACAGGTCTGGTGTTCTCCTAGGGGTAATATAAACGTTTGCTTCAAAAACATAACTTTAGCTAATATTGAAATTATAAAAAGCCCTTGGCTGAAAGTTATTCAATCATAGAAATCAGACTTTTAAAAGTCAATGGTGACTAAGCAAAAGTTATAGCAACATACCCTAAACTGAAAAATGCCATGAAAATGGTTTAGAAAGAAAATGATCAAATGAGATTACTCACAAAGTATTGGAAGAAATGATGTTTTATAGTTGAGGATTTTCTAATCACAGAGATGATACATAATAACTAGAAAATTTTGAAAACACAAAAAGTGCAAGTAAGAAAATGAAATATAAAATAATTCTTTCCATCAATCTTCAGAGGACAATTGTTAAAATTTTAGCATATATTATGTTGTGAAATAAGAGATTTTTTAGAAAAATGCTTTTGATGAGAATGTATATTAAATGGGAAAAGATGGACTTATAAGAGAACACAAACCTAATTTTATTTTTAAATATTATATATTGGCTAGGCACTGTAGCTCACGCCTGTAATCCGAGCACTTTGGGAGGCCGAGGTGGACAGATCACCTGAAGTCAGGAGTTTCAAGACCAGCCTGGCAAACATGGTGAAACCCCGTCTCTACTAAAAAACACAAAAATTAGCTGGGTGTAGTGGCAGGCACCTGTAATCCCACCTACTTGGGAGGCTGAGGCAGGAGAATCGCTTGAACCCGGGGGACAGAGGTTTCAGTGAGCCGAGATCCCACCATGGGACTACTCTAGCCTAGGTGACACAGGGAGACTCTGTCTCAAATATATATATATTTCATATGTATATATTATATATTATCTGTGTATATAATGTGTATATACATATACACACACATGCATATAGAACTGGAGGAATAATTAGCACATTTTATTTTCTTTTACTTTTTTTTTAAACAAGGTCTCTCTCTGTTACCCAACCTGGAGTGCAATGGCATGATCACAGCTCAAGCAACTCCTGGGCTCAAGCAATTCTCCCACCTTAACCTCTGAAGTAGCTGGGACTATAGGCACATACCACCATGCCCAGCTAATTTTTGTATTTTTTGTAGAGGTGGGGTTTCGCCCTGTTGCCCAGGCTGGTTGCAAACTCCACGCAATCCTCCTGCCTCAGCCTCCCAAATTGCTGAGATTACAGATGTGAGCCATGGTGCCTGGTTACATGTTATTTTCATTTGGTCACTTTGATGAAAGCCTAAGAAACATTCAATCTTCACTTTTTAAAATTACCAAGTAGACAGGTGTGGTAGTTTATACCTGTAATCCCAGTACTTTGTGAGGCTAAGCTGGGAGGATCGCTTGAGCCCAGGAGTTTGAGACCAGCTTGGGCAACATAGCAAGACCCCATCTCTACCAAAAAAATTGTTTTAATAAAATAAAATAACCAAGTAATGTGTATTACAAATGTCTTCACCCCATTCCCGATCTTTACCTCTATCCCTGAACCCCAATGTATATATGACTCTCTAGGGTAAGGTCATAGGTTATAATTAAGGTAAGAGATGAAGCTCAAATATGGAATACGTTCTTGATCTTTGTTTGATATTACTTCCCAAACCAGAAAATATCCTTGATCCCACAAGCTTGAGTGTTCTTTGAACATCTATCCCTAGGGATGCTGTGTAAATAGCTACTACCAAGATACTTGTCTAATATATATTAAGAGCTGTTGTCTGCCTCATCTGTTTTCTCCCTCATCTGTTTCTAGATGTCTAAAGATTTATGCCTGTGCTTAACTGGAGCTTGGCCACTGATATTACTATGTATCTGTGACATTGTCACCATGGCCTTCAACGTTTCCTTGGCATCTCCATTTGTTAATCTTTGCAGTTCACTGCTCTCTTCTTTCCAGCTGGGATGAAAACGCTTTATTCTTCTGGTATCCAAAACTTGGTGGCAGGGGGATGTTGGAGAGGATCCCACAGCAAAGGGCTATGTCACATAGTGGAACAGTTTTGTGACTTAACCATAGCCCTCTCTTTTCCAGAAAATATGTATGCTGGGAGTGGACGGGTAGGATGGGGTTGAAATATCTCGGTCTACATGGGTTCTAGTCCAGTTTCTTGCACATTTAGGACTTCAGACTGCTTCTGCTGATGCTTCTGCCCTTGCTGCCATAATCTTTCTCTACCAACATTTATTTTCTCTCAGAAGCTCAGCTGTCTCTCTCTGCAATCTGGTTTTCATATACATCTCACATCCCACCAGATACAGTGTATACATTTGAACTCCAGGTTTAGACAGGGTTTAGTTTCCTTCCCATAGGTTTTATAGGCGCTCAACAAATCAGAGAGTATTACCAAATGCCTGCTTAGTGTGTCAGCTACGATGTGTTTGGCTTCAAATAACAAGATTCCTGGCTTAAAAAGGAAACTTATCTCATATAGTTATAAGACCACAAGCAGGACAGGCTCCAGGAATAGAATAAATGAACTGCTCAGTGACATTAGCAAGGACTTGGTTTTTCCTCTCCCTAGGTTTTTCCTCTCATTATTCCCAGGGCTTGTTTCATTCTAATATTGATGTCCATATAGTTGCAAAATGGTTCCCGGCCATGGCCAGAGCTGCCACATACCATATCCAGAGGAGAGATATCTGAATGAAATATGATTCCCCAACTCATACATTATTGGACCAATTTCAGTCATACCTCAGCCCCAATCTGAGTGCATGGATCATGGCAATTTTAATTATGGAGGTCTGAGTAGACCTTAGTCATGTGGGAAGGGCAAACCAGGCAAGGGAATGCCAAGTGCAATGGCTCCAATGTGGGGCTCTCCCTTGTATGTTCAAGGACCAGCAAGGAGATACTGTGGCCAAAACAGAATGAACAGGAAACAAGATCAGAGGGCAAAGCAACAGAGTGGGAAGGGGAGAAAGAATGCAGGTTATATAGAGTTTGACTTTTATTGACTGAAATTAGGAGCCATTGCTGGCATCTAAACAAAGGAAAGACACAATCCGATAGGATTTAAGAGTCAATCTGACTGCAGTGTTGGAAGCTACCATTAGTTCAGAGGCTACTATAACAATCCAGACAATATTTGATGGTGGCTCAAACCAGAATGGCAGCAGTGGAGGTAGGGAAAAGTGATTAGATTCCAGATACATTTGGAATAGCCTTGACAGGATTTGCTGGTAGATTGAACAATTGAACATGAGGTCACACTGGTAGCTGCGAACGAGTAGAGGAGTCAAGGATGACTCTACAGTTTTTCTTCTTCTTTAGAAAATAATATATATATATAAATATATATATATTTTTTTTTTTTATTGCACTTTAGGTTCTGGGGTACATGTGCCGAACATGCAGGATTGTTGCATAGGTACATACACGGCAATGTGGTTTGCTGCCTCCATCCTTCTGTCACCTATATCTGGCATTTCTCCCCATGTTATCCCTTTCCAACCTCCCTACCCCCAGCTATTGCTCCCCTATTCTCCCCCAACAGACCCCAGTGTGTGATGCTCTGTCCCTTTGTCCATCTGTTCTCACTGCTCAACACCCGCCTATGAGTGAGAACATGCAGTGTTTGATTTTCTGTTCTTCTGTCAGTTTGCTGAGAATGATGGTTTCCGGATTCATCCATGTCCCTACAAAGGACATGAACTCTTCATGTTTTATGGCTGCATAGTATTCCATGGTGTATATGTGCCACATTTTCCTTGTCCAGTCTATCATCAGTGGGCATTTGGGTTGGTTCCAGGTCTTTGCTATTGTAAACAGTGCCAAAATGAATATATGTGTGCATGTGTCTTTATAATAGAACAATTTATAATCCTTTGGCTATATACCCAGTAATGGGATTGCTGGGTCAAATGGAATCTCTTTCTAGGTACATGAGGAATCGCCACACTGTCTTCCACAATGTTTCAACTAATTTACACTCCCACCAACAGTGTAAAAGTGTTCCTATTTCTCCACATCCTCTCCAGCATCTGTTGTCTCCAGATTTTTTAATGATTGCCATTCTAACTGGCATGAGATGGTATCTCAATGTGGTTTGGATTGCATTTCTCTAATGACCAGTGATGATGAGCATTTTTTCATGTTTGCTGGCCTCATATATGTCTTCTTTTGAAAAGTGTCTGTTCATGTCCTTTGCCTGCTTTTGAAGGGGTTTGTTTTTTTCTTGTAAATCTGTTTTAGTTCTTTGTAGATTATGGATATTAGCCCTTGTCAGATGGGTAGACTGCAAAAATGTTTTCCCATTCTGTTGGTTGCTAGTTCACTCTAATAATTGTTTCTTTTGCTGCACAGAAGCTCTGGAGTTTAATTAGATCCCATTTGTCTATTTTGGCTTTTGTTGCCAATGCTTTTGGTATTTTAGTCATGAAGTCCTTGCCTATGCCTATGTCCTGAATGGTTTTGCCTAAGTTTTCTTCTAGAGTTTTCATGGTGTTAGGTCTGATGTTTAAATCTTTAATCCATCTGGAGTTAATTTTAGTGTAAGGTGTTAAGAAGGGGTCCAGTTTCTGCTTTCTGCACATGGCTAGCCATTTGTTAAACAGGGAATCCTGTTTAACACCATTTGTTAAACAGGGAATCCTTTCCCCATTGCTTGTTCTTGTCAGTTTTGTCAAAGATCAGATGGTTGTAGATGTGTGACGTTGCCTCCGAGGCCTCTGTTCTGTTCCATTGGTCTATATCTCTGTTTTGGTACCAGTACCATGCTGTTTTGATTACTGTAGTCTTGTAGTATAGTTTGAAGTCACATAGCATGATGCCTCCAGCTTTGTTCTTTTTGCTTAG
>CAUYLG010022564.1:0-15769 GCA_963573385.1 Cacajao melanocephalus | reverse complement strand
TTAAAAACTTTGGGTTTTTTTTTGTAAAAATTGGTACATTGAACCTGTTATTGTTCAATTTGTTGGGCCACTTTTTTACGTGGGGCAATTTTTTTTTTTAAAATAAATTGGGCCTCTGGAACTTGTATTGGAGACTTGGGGGGGGACCCTGTTGTCGGTGGGGCCATGGTGTTTGTAAACTCTAATGGGCCTTTTTTTTTTTTTTTTTTTTTTTTTTGCCAGAAGAAACAGCTTCCCCTCCTCGGCAGTGGCAGCATTCTAAGGATTCTCCTCAGAAGCCACCCCCAACACCCATGTTTGCTTCTAGACCTATTAAGTAGACTAAAATCTCTTCGGGCCCCTAGAGGTGAGATTGAGAGTGTGACTCATGAGGAGGTGTGCTACACTCAAAAATAACTGCTTGTGTTTTTTTAATTTATGTAAACAGAAATCTGGAGAACAGGCATAGGGATAGAAATTAAGGGTGAAGGATAATGGTAGAAGGAACATAGAGTTGGATTAGGCTGAATTTATTAATTTGGGCCCACTAAGTAGGAACTCTGCATTTAATGTTGTAGCTCAGAGAGGTAAAAAAGATTCTAATCGTTTATTTACTTGGTTAGCTGAAATATGAACTAAAAGATGGCCCACTGTGAGCTAACTGGAAATGCCTGATCTCCCTTGGTTTAAAATATAGAAAGGGATCCAAAGGTTTAGGGAGATTGGGGTGATAGAGTGGATTAGTCCCTTTACACCTAATAATCCCAGCCGAGAGGGTCCAGAAGACATACCCTTAACCAACGCCTTGTGAAATAGATTTGTGAGGGCAGCACCTGAATCTTTGAAGAGCCCTGTATTTTCTCTTCTCTGCATGTCAGATCTAATGGTGGGAACCGTAGTCACCCAACTACAAAGTTTAAATACAATGAGAATAATTGGATTCCAAGGTGGCAGGAGCAAGTGGCAGCACTGAGCCATCAAAGGCAAAGTGGGCATAGCTACCATAATGAACAGCAGAGGCAAAGCAGCAATCAGAATAGTCTGACTCCTGTAGAACTCTAGCATTGGCTAATTAACCATGGTGTTTCTAAGTGTGAAATTGATAGGAAATCTACTGCATTCCTACTTAATTTATACAAGCAGAAAATGTTTAGGTCAAATGGACAAAAGACTAATTTGAATTATTAAAACAGAGAATCATGGCTACTCAATCAACTTCCAGACTTGAGGTAGTTTACAGACCCAGGACCCCTTTAATGAAGGGGAGGCCCCTTGAGAAAGGACCCCACTACATTACTGACAATTTATGCCAAATTCTCCCATTCTTCCCCAAGGAGACCTCCAGCTTTTTACCAGAGTAACTGTGCACTGGGGAAAGGGAAATGATCAGACATTGTGGGGACTACTGGACACTGGCTCTGAGCTGATGTTGATTCCAGGAGACCCTAAAGGTCATTGTGGTCCTCCAATTAAAGTAGGGGATGATGGAGGTTAGGTAATTAATGGAGTTTTAGCTCAGGTCTGACTTAGAGTGGGTCCAGTGGGTCCCAAACTCATTCCGTGGTCATTTCTCCAGTGTCAGAAAGCATAATTATCAGAGAAAAACTTAGCAGCTGGCAGAACCCCCACATTGGTTCCCTGACTGGTAGGGTGAGGGCCGTTATGGCAGGAAAGGCCAAATAGAAGCCATCAGAGCTGCATCTACCCAGAAAAATAGTAAATAAAATACAATATCACATCTCTGGAGGGATTGCAGAGATTAGTGCCACCATCAAGGACTTGAAAGACACAGGGGTGGTGATTCCCACCACATCGCTTTTCAACTCTTCTATTTGACCTGTCAGAAGATTGATGTATTATGGAGAATGACAGTGGATTATTTTAAGCTTAACCAAGTGGTGACTGCAATTGCACTTTCTCTATCAGATCTGGTTTCATTGCTTGAGCAAATTAACACATCTCTTGGTACCTGGTATGCAGCCATCGACTTGGCTAATGCCTTTTTCTCCATTCCTGTCCAAAAGGCCCACCAGAAGCAATTTGCCCTCAGCTGGTAAGGCCAGTAATATACCTTTACTTTCCTACCTCAGGGGTATATAAATTCTCTGACTTTGGTCATAATCTTATTTGAAGACACCTTGATTGCCTTTTGCTTCTGAGAGACATCATACTAATCCAGTATATTGATGAAATTATGCTGATTGAGTCCCATGAGCAAGATTTAGCAAACACACTGGACTTATTGGTGATACATTTGCATGTGAGAAGATGGGAAATAAATCTGACTAAAATTCAGGGACTTTCTACCTCACTAGAATTTCTATGGGCCCAGTGGTGTGGGGCCTGCTGAGATATTCCTTCTAAGGTGAAAGATAAGTTGCTGCATTTGGCCCCTCCTACAGCCAAAAAAGAGCCACAACACGTAGTGGGCCTATGTGTATTTTGGAGATAACACAGTCCTAATGTGGTTGTGTTACTCTGGCCCATTTATTGAGTGACCCAAAAGACTGTCAGTTTTTAGTCAGGCCCAGAACAGGTGAAGGCTCTGCAACACATCCAGGCTGCTGTGCAAGCTGCTCTGCCACTTGAACCATAGGACCCAGCAGATCCAATGGTGCTTAAGGTGTCGGTGGCAGATAGAGATGACATTAGGAGCCTTTGTCAGGCTGCTATTGGTGAATCACAGGGGAGACCTCTAGGGTTTTGGAGCAAGGCCCTTCCATCTTCTGCAGTTAACTATTCTCCTTTTGAGAGACAGCTCTTGGCCTGTTACTGGGCTTTGGTGGAAACTGAACATTCGACTATGGGTCATCAAGTCATCATGAGAACTGAACTGCCTATCACCAACTGAGTACTTTCCTACCCATCTAACCATGAAGTAGGTCATGCACAGCAGCATTCCATCACCAAATGGAAGTGGTATACACCTGATTGGGCTCAAGCAGGTCCTGAAGGCATAAGTAAGTTATATGAGGAAGTGACTCAAATGCCCACGGTCTCCACTCTTACCACTTCTCTCCCCGATTCTGCACCAATAGCTTCATGGCTAGTTCCCTGTAAACAGTTGACAAAGGAAGAGAAGACTATGGTTTTGTCCACAGATGGTTCTGCACAATATGCAGGCACCACCCAAAAGCAGACAGCTGCAGAATTCCAGCCCCTTTCTAGAACATCCCTGAAAGACAGCGGTGAAGGAAAATCTTCCCAGTTGCCAGAACTTCTAGCAGTGCATCAGGTTGTGAATTTTACATGAAAGGAAATTTACCAGCAGGAGAGACCAACACTGAGCCCTCCATATGTCACCATTCCTCAGGGTGATCAGTCAGCCACCTGGTGGCAGGTTGATTATATTGGACTTTTTCCATCATGGAAAGGGCAGAGGTTTGTTCTCATAGACACTTACTACAGGTATTGGTTTGCCTATCCTGCATGCAATGCTTCTGTCAAGACTACCATCTGTGGAGTCATGGAATGCATTATCCACATCATAGTATTTCACACAGCATTGCCTCTGACTAAGGCATCCACTTTATGGCTAAAGAAGTGTGGCAGTGGGCTCATGCTCATGGAATTCACTGGTCTTACCATGTTCCCCATCACCCTGAAGCATGGATTGATAGAACAGTGAAATGGCCTCTTGAAGTCACAATTACAATGCTAAGTAGGTTATAAATTTTTTGCAGAGCTGGGGTAAAGTTCTTCAGAAGACTATGTATGCTCTGAACGAGTATCCAGTACATGGTACTGTTTCTCCCATAGCCAGGATTCAGAGGTCCAGAAAACAAGGGGTGAAAGTGGAAGTGGCACTCATAATCACCCCTATTTATCCACTAGCAAAATTTTTGCTTCCTGTTCCCTTGACATTACGTTCTGCTGGCATAAAGGTCTTAGTTCCAGAAGGAGGAACACTGCCAGCAGGAAACACAACAACAATTCCATTAAACTGAAAGTTGAGATTGCCACCTGGACACTTTGGGCTCCTCCTATGTTTAATTCAACAGGCCAAGTAGAGAGTTACAGTGTTGGCTGGGGTTATTGACACAGACTATAAATAAGAAATCAAGGAAGACTATTCATGGAATACAGGAGATTCATTAGGGCATCTCTTAGCATTACCATGCCCTGTGATTAAGGTCAATGGGAAACTACAACAGCCCAATGCAGGCAGGATTAAAAATTACCTAGTCCCTTCAGAAATGAAATTTTGGGTCACTCCACCAGGAAAAATACCACAATCTGCTGAGGTGCTTGCTGAAGGCAAAGGGAATACAGAATGGGTAGTAGAAGAAGGTAGTCATCAATACCAGTTACCTGAAGAACAATGACTGTAACTGTCATATTTCCTGCTTCTTTTGTTAAAAATGTGTTTGTACATGAATATGCTTGTACTAAGAATATATTTTCATTTGGTTTCTTTTATCCTTTATCATGTGACATACGATTTACTGACTTCACATCAGAATTTAAGTATTATTAACTTTATATAATAATATTTGAGCTGGAGACTGTTGCCTTTCCAGTTGCAGGAAAGATAGTTGTATTATGTTAGGGATAATTATGAACTTATTATTGTCTCTATTTTAAGATTATATATAATCTCAGGAGCAGTGTATGGTTCAAGTTGACAAGAAATGGACTTGTGATAGTTAATACTGAGTGTCAACTTCATTGGATTGAAGGATACAAAGTATTGATCCTGGGCGTATTTGCTAGTGTGATGCCAAAGGAGAGTAACATTTGAATCAGTGGACTGGGAAAGGCAGACCCACTCTTACTTTGAGTGGGCACAATCGAGTCAGATGCCAGCCTGGCTAGAATACAAGCAGGCACGGTAACACTTAATAAACTACCTTTATACTTAATAAACTACCATGTGTGTGTGTTATATGTTATACATGTTAACATTAACTTATATAATAATATTAATGTGATCATATTAATAATTAATAATTAATATTAACTTATAAGTATAACATATATAACATATAAAGGGGAGTTTAAGTATTAACTCAATATATTAACTTATATATTTGTTAATATTTAATAAACTCCCCTTTATATATATATACACATACATATGTGTCTATATATGTATATACACACACATATATGTGTTAATAATAATTAATATTGACTTATAGATACAAGTATAACATATATAACATATAAAGGGGAGTTTATTATTAACTCAATATATTAACTTATATATATGTTAATACTTAATAAACTCCCCTTTACATATATATATGCACACACATATCTGTGTGTATATATATATATACACATATTTGAGTGTGTATATATATGTGTGTATATATATATTTACATATATATACACATATACACACATACATATACACACATATATATATGTGTATATATATGTATATATATACACATATGTGTGTGTGTATATATATATATATTTACATATTCCATTATTTCTGTCCTTCTACAGAGCCCTAATACATATGTTAAGGTACCCTACTTCTATAACTAATATTTTAATAAATTTTCTATGAAAAAGTGTTGAGTTTTGTTAAATGCTTTCTCTCCGTCTATTGATATAATATGATTTTTATTCTTTTTTCCATTAATGAGGTGCATATCATTTATTAATTTGTGTATGTTGATTCATCCTTTTGAAGTATGTTGAATTCAGTTTACTAATATTTTCCTGAGAATTTTTGCATCAGTGTTCTTAAGGGACATTGGTGTATAATTTTGTTTTCCCATGTGCCATTGTCTGTTTTTGCTATCAGTATAATGATGGCATGGAAAATGAGTTTGGAAGTGTTCTCACTTCTTGAAGTTTTTAAAGAGTTTGAGGATTGGTGCTAATTCTCCTTCAAATGTTTCATAAAATTCACTCATGAATTTATCAAGTTCTGGTTTCTTCATTAATTGGATATTACTGATTCAATGTCCCTACTCATTAGTGGTTTGTTCAGATATTTATTTCTTCATAATTCAGTCTTAGTAGGTTGTATGTTTCTATGAATTTCTCAACTTTTTTTCTAGTTTATCATTTTTTGACCTATAATTGTTCATAGTTGATTTTTTATGATTTTATTAACTTCTGTGGCATCAGTTGAAATGTATTCTTTCATTTCTAAATTTATTTATTTGAATCTTTCAGTTTTCTTAATTTTGCTAGAGGTTGGTCGATTTTATCTTGTCACTAAAAATCCTTGGTTTGATTTTTTCTATTCTTTTTCTACTCTTTATTTCATTTATTTTTCTTCTAATTTTGTATATTTCCTTATGCTAACATTCAGCTTAGTTTTTTATTCTTTCTTCAAAGGTGCATATATATATTTAATTTACAATTGTTATATCTTCCTGATGAATCGATTCTTTTATTAGATTATATTCTTTTTGTCTTGTGACTATTTTTATTTAAAATCTATTTTGTCTAATATATTAATAGTTATAGCCACCTCTGCTCTCTTTTATTTACCATTTTCATGGAATGCATTTTTTTTCAATCCCTTCACTTTCAGCCTGAGTGTTTCCTTAAAATCTAATAAGAGTCTCTTGCACACAGCATGTAGTTGAGTATTGTTGTTTCATTTATTCATTGATTCTATCACTCTATGTCTTTCAAAGGGGACTTTCCTCTATTTAAGTTTAAAGTAATTATAACAGAAGAACTTACTATTGCCACTTGTTCATTATTTTTGTCTTTTAGTTACTGTTTCTCTTTTCTTTTGTTGCTGTACTTCTTTTGTTTTGTAGTGATACACTTGATTCTCTTCTGTTTTTTGGTGTGTGTATATCTTTCATGAGAGTTTTATGTGTGTATGGTTACCATGAGGCTTACATAAAACATCTGACAGTTATAGCAGTCTTTTATAAGCTGATATAATTTAATTTAAGTTTCATGTACACTTTTACACACTTTATGTTATTGTTGTTAGGACTTTGAAGAGCTGGGGACATTGAATGTCCCACTTGCAATACCTTCCCCCCATGAGAAAAATCATGGGCTGAAGGGATCTTTCTCAGTGTTGAGCTGCACCAACTGGGGGAAGGGAGTAATATAGGTAAAGTGAAAGTACTCTTACCTATTTCAATAAAGTTGTTCTTAGTTGTATGCTCTTTTATGGTGTTGAAATGTCTTCATGAGATTCTGGGATTTACATAAAGGCATTCTGGTCTGTATATGGTTATTAAATCTGTGCTTTGGTAAGGGGAGGAGGGCTGGGACTTCCTATTCCATTTTACTGACCTTCTCAAGTTCTTTTATTTTTCTCTTATATATGCAACACTTTTTGTCCTGTTATAGTTTTGTAGTATATCACTAAATGGGGTTTTCAGAAACATTTGTAAATATAAGCGTATATTTTATTATCTGAAAAGCTTAAAGTTATGTTTTTCTTAACTTAAAAGCTTTTCAATTTTAATTTATCTAACACTCCCAGCAGAGACTGAGTCAACACACATATTCAAATACATCATTTTTTCCCCAGGAATACGTGTAAATATTCACACTAAGTGAGATGAATAAAAGCTACATAAAGCTTTCCTCATTTCAGATAAAATTTTGCTGCCAAATGAAACGCCTAAAATCTTTGAAATTCATGAACACTATCATTCGGAGCTTTTTGAGTTTGAAATTGTGGCTGATGTACCTCATCACTTGATTAAAGATTTCTTTCTGAATCAGATACTACTATCTAATATGAACTCTGAGAGTAAACATTTATCTCATAAGTATAATGGTATAACTATTTTCTTAATGTTTGTCACAATTGCTATGAGTTCAGCGCTATACCCTATCCACTACTGCATGTTCAGAGCCTTACTGAGTGTCTTACAAAGAGTTGTTTCCTACCAAAGGAACCTTGTGCTTACTCATTCCTCTGTCTGAAAGTCTTGTGCCAATTCTCGATACGACCAATTCCTTTTCATCCTTTATATCTCTATTTAAATTCTATTTTCTCCAAAAATTGTTCTTATCCAATTATCTATGGTAGGGGTATTCTTAAATTATTTATCACAATATCATTGTTTTTTCATAGCACTAAAGGCACACCGTAATTAATTGAAATGTGTGTGTGTGTGTGTGTGTGTGTGCGCACGCATATGCCTACGTTTTTATAGACCCAATAAAGTCTGCCTTCTGATATTCACAACCTTGTATATTTTTCTCCTACATTAAATCTGGGCTGCTCTTATGAATTAAGTTAAATGATAAAATGAAGTGGAAGGGAATTTATGCAAGTTGCAGTTCTTAACTGATAACTGATTATTTTCTACCTAGGGAGCACAGACCTACCATGTATACATCTGTCTATCCTGCTGAAAAGGCTGTGTAAATGAGTTCATAGGGCAGGGCCTTAATCCAATAGGACCATGGCTTTCTAGGAAGAAGAAGAGAGTACTCTTTCTCTGCCTGTAAGAACAAAACTAGAAGGTGGTCATTGGCAATCCAGGAAGAGTACCCTCACCGGAACCACACCATGAGGGCACCCTGATGTTGAATTTCCAAATTCCAGGACTGTGGGAAAATACATCTCAGTTGTTTAAGCATCGTCCCCTAACCCTCATGTGTGTTATCTCCTTATGACAGTGCAAGCTGACTAATAAAACATCTCACTCAAGCCCTGAAGCAGACTGCTGCAGCAACAACTGGCATTGCATGAAAGAGAAGAAATATCCAACTGTGACCAGACAGCAACATATTTCTTAAACATAATAGAATTTTTGTTTTCTAATGACACTGAGTTTTGGAATAATTTTATTATACAACATTAGGTAACTAAAATATATCATCTGTATTGTCCTTTATCTTATCTATAACACTTTGCACAAGCCTGTAACATGATAAGCACTCAAAAGCTGTTTGATGAAAAAAATGGGTGGAAGAAGGAATGTATAAACATGTTCAAGATTATCAAAAAGTGTAAGTTGAAGAGTAATATTACATGGCAAAATAAAAATGTTGATATTCTCAATCTGCCATTTAATTACAATGCACTTTAAAGATAGTGATAATTTCATGATTTTAGACAATATTTCTCCAGGTGGGTTTCAAGAACAATCTAAATAGTAAACATCTAACATCTAAGATCATTTGGTTACAATTTGCATCACTCATTTGCATTACAGACTTGGTAAATCTGTGGGGGAGAAACTAAGATATTTGCTAGAATTTTGTTTCCTTATCAAGACTCAGTGACATTTGTGCATGACAATTAAATTCATTGCTAGTTCATTCGTATACAAACAAACATGCATACACATCTACATAAAATCACATAGAAAATAAATGGCAGAATCATTGCATTTATTTGGTTAATAAAAGCAAAACTGGATTCTGCCTCAACTAGTCATTGCAGCTAAATTATTTTACTTGCTGAAGTAAATGTGGCTTATTGTTATTTTGAAATAAATTATTTTCATATCTGTAAAATCATTTCCAAATTAATTTAATTAATATAATATTAAAAGATATCAATTATCACAGTTGCTCCAGAAAAATCATATGTATATTTACAACAACTTAATTGTGATATTGCATTCTTTTACTTGAGAAAATTTCCTGTAATTGCTCACAGATTGTCTGGCAATTAAATTAAGTACATTTTGTAATGTGGCTTTCAAATGCATATTTACATTTTTAAAAATTTGGTCAGATTCATTGATTTTCTTTCATCATTTTTTTTCTGTTTTTTTTTTTTTTTCAGTTACAACCTAAAATATAGGTTGACTTCAAATTTGATTAGAGAGGAAAATTTTTAAGATAATTTATTTCATTTCCTATTTTCTCAATCAAAATGGTTGCAAAATTGGGAACTGTACAAATAAATTATAACAAGGGTTTGGGTGCAGCAGCTCACATCTATAATCCTAGCACTTTGGGATGCCAAGGCAGGAAGATTGCTTGAGGCCAGGAATTTGAGACTTTCTGGGCAATGGAATGAGAACCAATCTCTAAAATTTTTTAAAATTAGTAGGGCATGGACGCATACACCTGTAGTCCCAAATACCTGGGGGACTGAGGTGGGAGGTTTAATTCAGTTCATAAATTTGAGACTGCACTGAGCTATGATTACATTTCTTCACTCCAGCTTGGGTACCAGAGTTGGACCCTGACTCAAAAGAGAAAAATATTAAACCATATATTATGTAGAACAAAATTTATTATATCATAAAAATAAACTCTTGTGTTCTCAATAGTAATCTCACTCTTCCCTATGTCAATGGATGCCTCTGACTATATGCAGTATGTCAAAACACTGAAGTAATGTTGAATACTTTCTTACATTGATTACGTATATTCACACTAAACTCCTCATTTTGAAAAAGACTTTGTTTATTTGAAATTTAACTCAATTATTATTACTTGGCCAAAAATTCTTAAAATACTACATAATAGTATGGAAGCAAACTGAAAGTTATACAGTATATAACAACGAATAAGTAGACTCTTAGTATATGATTTACATTTATATATGTATACCTGTATGTATATGTATTTATATACACACATATTCATATATCATTATAAAATTCCCAAAATGTTTTGTACAATACATCTAATCTAGCTTCCTAATAAACATCCCAAGAACAAATAGTAAAACATAAGCTAAACACCGATTTCTTTTGTGTATACATTTCCATGTTGCCACAATAATAATTTCAAATTTTTACATCAATAGATGTCTCTGACTGGAAAACACTTAATGTTAAGATCTATAAAAAGGTGGCAGGCATCATTATTTAATACTTCAAAGATATTTCACCTTCACACATTTTCAACTAGGCCAGTGTGTTTCTTATTATAAACTAGACTTAAACAAATAATAGAAGCCTCAAATCTACGAAAGCTAACTGTATGTGATTTATAGATATTGATATTGTTAAACCACTTAAATTTTGTTACTCTCTTTTAAACAGACCAGGTAGGATCTCAAAAATGAAACATGACCACTATACAAAAAATTATAATAATAATACATATAGATCAATTCATATGCCTACATGAATGCTCCCAGATGCTCTAGAATTTTAGAAATATCTGTATGAATTTATAATTGTAGGTAAGTAATTATATAAACTATATTTTAAAAAAGATTGTTGTTGACTTTTAATAAATGGTGTTAACCATAAAATTAGTTAAAGAAAAATAAAGCTGTTAAGCTACTGATTTGGACAGATAATTTAATGTTAATGCTAGTGAGTTTGCATTTGAGAATTTATAGTATTTTATTTTAGACTTTTTATTATGAAGACTGCTGTTAATATATAGAGAAATAATTCTGCTTATTTAGATGACAAAGTAAAATATAAGTAGGTAATAAAATGAGAACAACTTTTTTTTTTACTCTTACTATGTTCAGGTTATGTATGAATGTGCCATCTTTTCTACCCTCAAAGAGTTTTTGACTTGTCACAGGAAGCAAAGCACATGTTAAAAATTATCACAGGGAAGTTGAATACTGTAACAGGTATGAGAGAGAGGGGAATCTTAGTTTGCTTACATCCACAATTAATGAGAACCACATTTCCAAAGTTAAGTACAGGCATTGTGGATATGCAATTTATTAATATTGTCAATTTTTAAATTATATCCTCCTAGGAACAGGTGAGGAACCTGGACCGTGGTAACCACAAAAGCAGTGTAAAAGAAATACTTCTAATTCCTAATCCAATGATATGGTTGCTTTTGTAATTTCTAATGGGTCTATGGATGTGAAAGGTTATAGAATCATGAGTCTTTGATTTCTTTAAATAATACTAATTCCTTCAGCAAGATTGTTATTTATAAGAAATACAGGTAAAGTTTAAATGATGTAATTTTGAAAAACAGAGAAGAGGTTAAAGATGGCAGTGCCCAAATGCTTCCAAAATTGATAAAGATGTGGAAAATTAAATGTCACAAGCGTTACACAAATGGCCTTGATAAAAATGATATGTGACACTTTTGTGGCAAAATCCCTGTTGAGCAGGGAGAATTTAAAACACGTTATTTAATTTTTCATCAACACTATCCATATAGCAAATGGGATGCATAGGTTACATGGAAATAGCATTAAGCACATTTTAAAGTCTTGTATTTGTCCATTCTTATATCACTATAAACAAATACTTGATACTGGGTAATATATAAAGGAAAGCCATCTAATTGGCCCATGGTTCCACAGCCTATACTGGAAGCATGATGCTTGCCTCTGCTTGGCTTTGGGGGTGGCCTCAGGACATTTTTGGTCATGGAAGAAGGCAAATGGGGAGCAAGCACATCAAATGGCTAGAGCAAGAGCAAGAGATGGGGGCAGGTGCTACACATTTAAAAATGACCAGATCTCATGAAAACTCACCCACTGTCACAAGGACAGTACTAAAGGGATGGTACTAAACTATGCATAAGAAATCCACTGTCATGACCCAGTCACCCCCCACCAGGCTCTACCTTCAACACTGGGGATCACATTTCAATGTAAGATTTGGGCAGGGACACACATTCAAAGTGTATTATGTTTATTGTAGTTGATGACAATCTATATGAAGGCATAGCTTTAAAAATATAACTATCACAGAGTAAAGTATTATGAGTAACTTGGAGAAGTCTTCAAGGTGATAGTTACCATGTTTTCAAATGATAAGATTCTAGAAGGGATGCAAATGCAAGAATGCATGTGATATATAGAGAAGGAAATGATAAGCCGAATTTATCGATATTGTATATAAAAGATACAAATATACAGATTATAACTTTATGATAAGTAGTATCTGACCTAACAGTAGATGAAACTCAAAATCTAATGTAGCTAACAGAGTAAAATTAAACAAAAATTTTAAAAAATTTATAAAATAACACAAGTGCATATAGAGGATTTTAATTTGCCAATATGTTGAAAGGAAATAGTTCATCTCTTGTTATATTTAAGTTTTGTTTATGCTAAGATTATAAGAATCTATGTACTGGAGTACATTACAAAAAACTATTCACTGAGAAACAGCTAATAAAACAAATCTTTCTTGTCCTGAAATTTTCATGAAATGTGATTTTAGTTCATTTTATTTTATATTTCAGATGAAATTGAGAACTGATGGTGACAAGCCATCACTCTTTGTCACTGACAACTCAAAATAAATGTACAACATTAAAAGACAAAATTAGGGCTTCTAGGGAAACATATTGTAATATATTTTAACGTTATTAAAAATGTGTTTGTTATTATACTATGAAGAAAAAATTCAGTCATTGATTTACCAAAGATTTGTATCCTTCTTAAAATAATTGTATAAATATGCTTATCAAGTAGCAAGGTCAAAGTAGAGGAAAGAAGTGTTTGTAATCTATAATAAAAAATGTTTCAGAAGCTTTCATATACTGGTCAAAAATTTGGATACATTTGACTTGAAAACTAAAAATTATAAAGACCCGGATTTATTTATCTTATTGAAGAACATAATAACATACTATACAGTTTATAATTATAGCAGAGGCTAGCTTACTAGCAGATGACATAGGAAACACTGCCAAAATTTTAAAAAACAGTGGATACACATGTTTTATTGAAATTAATAAACTACAAATGTATATCACCATTGCATTTTTCTTTATTCTCTGATTTCAATATCTAAACAATTACTATTTTATAAAATCTTTGCTAGAATAGTTTTATGATCTCATGTTGATCACAAAAAGAGTTATGAAGAAACTTTATTATACGTATATATGTGGTGAGTCATTGTAAATTACTTGCAAATCAACTTAAAAAGGACATTTTTCTATCTAAAATGTAATTTAAAATAATTTTATATACTTCATTGTTTAGAGTGAAAATAAGATTTTTGGTCTCTTTGTTACATATTCTACTCTTCAACACAGCCGTTTTGCATTTAGTAAAGTTAGGGTTCAGAGGTGTTAAAATATTTTATGTAATTTTTTTTTCTTTTTTTGCCAAAATGCAGCATGACAGAACTGAAAATCTGTTCATCTGATATTTGGGCAGCCACTTAAAAACATATACTGAAGTCCAATTAGAAGTGCCAACTCCTATTTTCTAAGCCTGAGCACCTGTATATACTTTTTAGCAATAAAAAATGTATTTAGATTCATAAGAGAAAGAGAACCAAGAAACCAAGAAAAGTGAGAGGGACAATGAGAAAGAGAGAGAGAGACAGAGAGACAGCAGTAGACAGGGAGAGAGAAAGAAAGAGAGATTTAATTGAAAGAATTGGTTTGAATGACTGTGGGGGCTGACAAGTCCAAAATCTGTAAATCTTCAGGGCAGGAGAGCAAACTGGAGATCCGTGGTACCTCACCTCAGTCTTTCTCAAGACTTTCAACAGATTGAATGAGACCCACCAACATTGTGGAGGTTAATCTGATTTACCCAATGTCTACTAATAAATGTTAAAGTTATTTCAAAAATACCATCACAGCAACATCAAGACTAGCATTTGAACAAAAAACTGACCACAGCCTAGCTAAGATGTCACAAAAAATTAAGATAAAGACAAAATCCATTTTTCCTGAGAATAAAAGGTACTGATTACTGCTGCAGCATATTCAATTATTAAATTGGCTACCTACTAAAGAAGACCGTTCATCGAATTAATATAAAAGCAGGACCTTTCATGATGTCAGAGTCTAACCAACTTTGGATGTTTCAAACTCTTTGAATCTGATATTTGACTTCTATAAAATTAAAAATGTTACTTAAACTATACTATATAGAATGATGAAAAAATAATAATAGATAGCATGCGGGGAAAAAAGTTTTTGACATGCCTGTGGCAATTAATATCTATTGTCACTACATTTCAAAAAGCAGGGTATTTTTACTATATAAAAATTATTATTAAACTTCAAAGGTCTATTTTTTTAGAATGAAATATATCATTTGTGTTGTGTTTGTTTTTATGAATTTTCTTCCAGTTCATTGTAGTTATTCTATGACATTTCTATATTGAATATAGAAGTCCAAAACTCTAATTAAAAGTCTGGTGGATAGTCAGTAAGACAGAGTTTATATATCAATTCATAAACATATTTTTTGTTGTGTTTAGTTGATATCTAGTAAACATTAGTTTTTGCTATCTTCAATTTATATCCAGTATTATATAAAATTACATTCTTATAACTCCATTATAAGAACATATGTTTAAATACTTTTTCCAGTAAATAATAGAATATGAGAATTATACTTGTATAATTTCATTATAAGAATATATGTTTAAATACTCTTTCCAGTAAATAATACAGCATATGCGTGGGTATACGTTTACATGTTTATTGAGGGATGTCTTTTGTCAGTGCTGAAACTATATAAAAGAGTTTATAATATGTTACAAAATTCAAGATTTCCCTTATGTTTGAATATATTAAACTTATGGAATCATAGTAATGTTTCTTGTTTTCATTTGTCTCTTTATATCACTGCAGTTAGAAGCCAGAACAACAAAGTGGAACACACACACACACACACACACACACAACCACATCATGTAGCTGTGATATAAGACAGATATTAAACTCCCTCTAGCTTGGCATGAGTGGAGGAGGCTCATCCATTAGAGGAAGACAAAATAAAAGTCTAAACATCAATATTGTCAAATTGAAAGGAAGAACTAAAAGCTGTTCTTGGGTGTCTTTGTATTCTGCTCCAGTATATACATACATAGCATTATATATATATATAGATAGATAGATAGATATAGATATATATCTGTATATATGTATATCTATATAGATATATCTATATATCTATATAGATATATAGATATATCTATATAGATATACATATATACAGATATATATCTATATCTATCT
>CAUYLG010022563.1:0-22633 GCA_963573385.1 Cacajao melanocephalus | reverse complement strand
ACAGACCCCAGTGTGTAGTGCTCCCCTCCCTGTGTCCATGTGTTCTCATTGTTCAACACCCACCTATGAGTGAGAACATGCGGTGTTTGATTTTGTGTTCTTGTGTCAGTTTGCTGAGAATGATGGTTTCCAGGTTCATCCGTGTCCCTACAAAGGACACGAACTCATCTTTTTTGATGGCTGCATAATATTCCATGGTGTATATGTGCCACATTTTCCCTGCCCAGTCTATCATCAATGGGCATTTGGGATGGTTCCAGGTCTTTGCTATTGTAAACAGTGCTGCAATGAACATTCGTGTGCATGTGTCCTTATCCTTATAGTAGAACGATTTATAATCCTTTGGATATATACCCAGTAATGGGATTGCTGGGTCAAATGGAATTTCTATTTCTGGGTCCTTGAGGAATCGCCACACTGTCTTCCACAAAGGTTGAACTAATTTATACTCCCACCAACAGTGTAAAAGTGTTCCTATTTCTCCACACCCTCTCCAGCATCTGTTGTCTCCAGATTTTTTAATGACCGCCATTCTAACTGGTGTGAGATGGTATCTCAACGTAGTTTTGATTACTTCACCCACTTTTTGATGGGGTTGTGTTTTGCTTGCAAATTTGTTTCAGCTCTTTGTTAAGAGTCTATATATTAGCCCTTTGTCAGATAGATAGATTACAAAAATTTTCTCCCATTCTGTAGGTTGCCTGTTCACTCTGATGATAATTTCTTTTGCTGTACAGAAGCTCTTTAGTTTAATTAGATCCCATTTGTCAATTTTGGCTTTTGTTGTCATTGCTTTTGGTGTTCTGAATGGTATTGCCTAGGTTTTCTTCTAGGGTTTTTATGGTTTTAGGTCTATGTTTAAGTCTTTAATCCATCTTGAGTTAATTTTTGTATAAGGTATAAGGAAGAGATTCAGTTTCAGCTTTCTGCATATGGCTAGCTAGTTTTCCCAACACTATTTATTAAATAGGGAATCCTTTCCCCATTGCTTGTTTTTGTCAGGTTTGTCAAAGTTCGGATGGTTGTAGATGTGTGGTGTTGCCTCTGAGGCCTCTGTTCTGTTCCATTGATTTTGGTACCAGTACCATGCTGTTTTTGTTACTGTAGCCTTGTACTATACTTTGAAGTCAGGTAGCATGTTGCCTCCAGCTTTGTGCTTTTTGCCAAGGATTGTCTTGGCTATGCGGGCTCTTTTTTGGTCTCATATAAAATTTAAACTAGTTTTTTCTAATTCTGTGAAAAAAGTCAGTGGTTACTTGATGGAGATGGCAATGAATCTAAATTACTTTGGGCAGTGTGACCATTTTCACGATATTGATTCTTCCTATCCATGAGCATGGAATGTTTTTCCATTTGTTTGTGTCCTCTCTTATTTTCCTGAGCAGTGGTTTGTAGTTCTCCTTGGAGAGGTCCTTCACATCCCTTGTTAATTGTATTCCTAAGTATTTTATTCTCTTTAGAGCAATTGTGAACGGGAGTTCACTCAAGATTTGGCTGTTTGTCCATTATTGGTATATAGGAATGCTTATGATTTTTGCACATTGATTTTGTATCCTGAGACTTTGCTGAAGTTGCTTATCAGCTTAAGGAGATTTGGAGCTGTGATGATAGGGTCTTCCAAATATATAGTCATGTCATCTCGAAATAGAGACACTTTGACTTCCTCTTTTCCTAATTGAATACCCTTTATTTCTTTTCCTTGCCTGATTGCCCTGGCCAGAACTTCCAATACTATGTTGAATAGGAGTGGTGAGAGAGGGCATCCTTGTCTAGTGCCAGATTTCAAAGGAAATGCTTCCAGTTTTAGCCCATTCAGTATGATATTGGCTGTGGGTTTGCAATGAATAGCTTTTATTATTTTGAGGTACGTTCCATTGATACCTAGTTTATTGAGAGATTTTAGCATAAAGTGCTGTTGAATTTTGTGGAAGGCCTTCTCTGCATCTATTGAGATTATCATGTGGTTTTTGTCTTTGGTTTTGTTTACGTGATGGATTACATTTATAGATTTCATTATTTACCCAGCAGTCATTCAGGAGCAGGTTGTTTAGTTTCCATGTAGTTGTGCAGTTTTGAGTGAGTTTCTTAATCCTGAGTTCTAACTTGATTGCACTGTGGTCTGAGAGACTATGATTTCCATTCTTTTGCATTTGCTGAGGAGTGTTTTGCTTCCAATTGTGTGGTCAATTTTAGAATAAGTGTGATGTGCTGCTAAGAAGAATGTATATTCTCTTGATTTGGAATAGAGAATTCTGTAGATGTCCATTAGGTTTGCTTGGTCCAGAGCTGAGTTCAAGTCCTGAATATCCTTGTTAATTATTTGCTCAATAAATAGACTCTATCAAATCCTTTTGGATATTCTTGTCTAAAAACTGTTTGCTTGGTTTTGCTGAACTAATACTAATATTACAATTGTTAATATCTGCATCAGAACAAGAGACATTGTTTTCCAATTTTATTTGCTAATATTCAAAAATATTAGCAAATATTTCTTAGACTTTTCATAAATGCCCTGTATGGGATAGAATTTCAGTTGCAGCCTTATTTATGACAAATATGAAACTGTAAGTGCTAACTTGCGTATTTTTCTTGGTACACTGTACATAACTTGAACATATAAAAATAGCATTAAAAAATCTTAGCAGTAACTGTTGGCATTAGGTTTTACAACTTGAAAGAAGACTCTATTTGTATTTATTTATATTTTAAGAAAAATGAAAGTGGCTGGGCATGGTGGCTCATGCCTGTAATCCCAACACTTTGGGAGGCCAAGGCAGGTGAATTACCTGAGGTCAGGCGTTCAAGACCAGCCTGGCCAACATGGTGAAACCCTATCTCTACTAAAAATATAAAAATTAGCCTGGCGTGGTGGCAGGCACCTGTAATCCCAGCTACTGAGGAGGCTGAGGTGGGAGAATTACTTGAACCCGGGAGGTAGAGGTTGCAGTGGGGCAAGATTACACCATTGCACTCCGACCTGGGCAACAAGAGCAAGACTTTGTCTCAAAAATCAAAACAAATAAGAAAAGAAAAAATGAGATCAATATTTTTTACGTTATTCAACTCTTTATTGAAATAAAATGCAGCTACAGAACAATGCATCTATCATAGGTGTATATCTCTACAACCTTTCCAAAGTGAACACATTCAGGTTACCTTCATCCAGATTAAGAAATAGGACATTATCAGAAGTTCAGTAGTTCCTGCTATGCCACCTTTTAATCAATACTTCCTAGTAAGGGTAATTACCCTTTTGAATAATTTCCCAGTTTTTGAACTATTTAATTTCTTGTGTTTGGATTCTTTTACTCAACTTTATGTTTCTGAGATGCATTCATAATGTTATGTGTAGATTTGGATATTTTTTCATTGCTACATAAGATTCCCATATATGAATATGCCACAGCTTATTTATTTGTCAATTGTTGGGGAATTCAGATAGCTTCTAGTTTGGAGATATTTGAGCAATGCTGCTCTAAACATTGGAGATCATAATTTTGATGAACATAGCATACATAATGTGTTGGCTATATATCTAGGAGTAGACTGGTTATGTCATAGAGCATGTGTAATTTTATGGTATAATCTGTTTTTAAAACTATGTTGGGATCCTACTAATTGTCCAACAAATGTAAAATTAAGTGTTTTTCAAATGTACAGTGTTTAATAAAAACATATTATACTGTATTTCATTTAAGAATATGAACATACCTATGGTGGGCAAAATAATATCTCCCCCATCTTCCCATAGGTGTCCATGTCCTAACCCCTGGAATTTGTAAATGTGTTACCTTGCATGGCAAAAGAGACTTTGCAGATGTGATTAAATTGTCTTGAAAAGGGGAGGTTATTCTGGATTAGCCAGGTGGGGATAATCTAATTAAAAGAGTCCTTATAATAGGCAGCAGGAACATCAGGGACAGAGAAGGAGATACAATGACAGAAAAGCAGAGGTCAGACAGAGAGAGAGAAAGAGATTTGAAGATTCTATACCACTGGCTTTGAAGGCAGAGAAAGGGGCCATGAGCCAAGGAACGCAGGTGGCCTCTAGAAGCTGGAAAAGAAAGGGAACAGGTTCTTCCTATAAGGGTCATCAGTAAGGGAACGTAATCTCCCCAAGAGCCTCTAGAAGACACACAGCCTTGGAAATCTTGATTTTGGCCCCATAAACCCATTTCAGATTTCTGACCTCCAGAACTATGAGATAACACATTTGTGTTGTTTTAAGTCACTGAGTTTATGGTAATTTGTTACAGCAGCCATAGGAAATAAGACAATATCAAACGTGATCCTTTAATAATCAGCTATTTTAAGCTCTACTTAAATGTTTATTGCTTAATTAAATCCCTATTTCATTTTAATATATAGTTCATTTTAACACTAATGATAACTCATTTTTAATAATGATAAACATAGGTTAATTTCAACTAAATACTTTATTTATTTATCTATTTATGTATTATGTATTTTTTGAGATGGAGTCTTACTCTGTCACTTAGGCCGTAGTGCAGTGGCGTGATCTCATCTTACTGCAGCCTCGACCTCCTGGGTTCTCCTACGTCAGCCTTCCAAGTAGGTGGGATTATAGGTGTAAGCCACCACACCTGGCTATTTCAACTAAATACTTTTGAAAGCTACTTTGAAAATATTACATTTATTCTAGTGATACCATATTTATTTTTTAGCTTTTCTTCCATAGCTCTATTTTCCCACTTAATCATTTTTCTTCCTTTTTTTTTTTTTTTTTTGGCAGCTGTCATTTATTTAACCTCTCTATAGTTCAGTTTATATTCCAAGACCACACTTTCCTGGGAGTGGCAAACGTTTGCCACTCCCAACATCAGATATAGAAGAGTGGCTTTTTGTGCTAAAATTCAGGAAGGCAGTAATTCTTGGGCCTCTTTTAGATATATTTCTAAAATACGGTTTAGTAAATGAATTGGTGGGCATAGAACACAGAAAATTTTAGATTAAAAAAAATCATTGTCTAACTCCTTTGATGTCCATTTTAATTAAACTCTTTTTTTAATCTAAATTTGGACAGTATTAATTTGATTAGCCAAGTAGAGAGAAGGAAAAGACAAGAAAAATAAACACAGAACCTATTAATTTTCTTTATCTTCACCTAATCTCCCTAAATGTTTTCATCTATCTTCTGGCACCTTTTCTTTTTCACTAGAACCTAGCCCCTCTTTAACCCAGCAATGAAATAATTAACACATGGTTAAGGACTCAATATAAAGAAAAGCATGATAATTAACTGTAAGTCCAGGAAGTTTTTGGTTGCCAACATGTATTTCTGGAAATTAGAATATTGCCACAGCCCCCAAGGCTAAATCCCAAACCCCAAGGCAGCAGCATGGTAGCATCTGGGTGGGGATTGTCTGATTCTAGGGTTTTATGTTGAAATAAATCTCAGGGAAATCAGATCCTCTTTAGGGATTCTGAGGCACTGTGTAAGTTGCGACAAAGACTCAAATGGCAAATTTTTTTAAAATTATAGATACTGTGTTTTTTTTTGGTACAGATTAGAGAGGAAATAATTTAACTCTGTCTTAAAGTAGAAAGTTGGCCATTATAGTATTGTCAGTTCTAGACATAACGTATCAGCTGTAAAGATGAGTCACGAAATTGGAAAACATCGTATAAAAGAGATGAATTAGAGAGTGATTATATCTATGTGTGTATGTGTATACCAGTGTGTATATAAGTATATATGTATGTGTGTGTGTATGTGTATGTGTGTGTGTAAAACGTTTTGTAAAAGGATTCATAGAAAGTAACTGATACATTTAACATATGATTCTTACCTAATTGGTGAATAATATTTTTTAATCTTCTTTCTTGTTTCTCCCACGCCTGGGTTTGCAGTCTTGTCTTGTTAAGAACCGGTCAGAAGTGAACTGTGCAATTCAGTGCTGTGCACTAGTCAGAGTTCTTAGCCCTGAGATAGCCTGCTGCAGATTCCCTTTGCTGAACTGGTAGTCTTGGTCAGAAGAGAGGATATTGTATTAGGGTTGATGACTAGAAAAAAAATGTATGACTTCACGGGAGTATAAGTAGGTTACCAATGCTGGGAGAGAAATAGAGAACATCAGGAAAAGAAACTCTAGAATATTTACTTTCTTTGAATCACAGAGATAAGGTGAGCCAAGTACCCAAGTTGATTCAGGTTTTAGTAAAGGTTGAATTAAAAATACTGCATTCCTAGTTGCCTTTGCAGAGGCCTCTTCCCCATGCTAATGACGTTAAAATGAAAGAAGATACATGCAAATCAAGCAAATAGTAATTATAAGTGAGCAACGCATGGTCTAGTTAAGGGGGGTTAGTCTGGGAGGTGGTAGTACTACAGACAGAGATTAAATTATGAAGGAAAGAAGTGAAGTTATAGGTTAAAAAGGTTAAACAAAGCCTGCATGCTCAAGTGCCTATGGGATGTTGGAGACTTTGGCTAAGTGTAGATAATAAATTCTGAGATTGAATATGAATATATTTTGCCTGGTTCAGTCATCTCTATCACTGCTTGAAAGTAACCTTGGTCTAGGAAGTTGTAGATCCTCATTGTCTTCAAAGTCTGTGCAATTCAGCTGGGGATTACAGAAATGGCCTCAGCCTATAGCTGCAATTGTTCCATCTGTCCCGTATGATCATTCTAAGAATTCCAATCCAGAATGAGAATAGGAAGGATGTTAATTCTCTACAGTTCACCACCCTCTCCCCACAGACAGGGGTGAGCCTAATCATTAAAGAAACAATCCCCAAACTAGACTCCTCTTTGAACCCTAATTGTCTGATCTGGGGTTTTCCCTTATCTTTCCTCCTCAGTGTACCTCATCCTTTCATTTTGAATGAATTATTGCTAAGCCTGTGAATGTAAAATTGTGTATGTACCACTGTATATATGTATGATGGACCAGGGATTCCTCTTCACTGATTTATGTACTATTGTACTTATATGATATTGTCCTTTTATGTTAGACCTTTTCTATCTTTAAGAGGCTATGACTTTTAGAACATATCTGCCATTATAAACTGAGATCTTCTGTCATCTTAAATAATGTACCTCTGTACGGTAATTTGGGAATGTGGAAAATGTAAACTTTGTGACAGAAAAGAGGAAAACAAGAATTTATACTTGATAATTTTTTAACCTTTTAACTGAGTTGTTATATACTGTAAAGTATATAAATATTAAGAAAAGAGTTTAATATATTCTCACATACATATACACCCAAGTAACCACCATTTGGATCTAGATTAGAATATTTCCATCACTCAAAAAGATTCCCTCATTCCTCCTCCCAGTGAATGCTGTCTCTACAGACAGTGTCTATTAGTACTTCTATCACTATAGATTAAATTTCCCTATTCTTCAGCTTTGTTTGAATAGAATCATACAGAATATACAGAATACAATACATACTTTTGCTCAATATTATTTCTATGAGATTTATCCATGCTGTTGCATATAGCAAGGGTACATTCATTTTTTTTCTTTTTTTTTTTCCTTCCCCTCTGCCGACGCTATCAAGGGTACATTCTTTACATTGCTGAGTAGTATTCTGTTATATGAATATATTCAAATTTATTTATATAAGTTTCTATGGATGGACGCTTGGTTTCAGGTTTTGGCTCTTATGTATGGAGTTGCTATGATCATTCTCGTATATGTCTTTTGGTGGATATATATACTCCTTTCTCTTGGGTGTACACCTAGAAGTGGAATTTTTCGTGTTGTAGGGTATTGTGTATGCTGCACTTCCATAAATACTGCCAAAGACCTTTTCCAGGTGGTTGTACCATGTTACATTCCCACTCAAAATGTATAAGAGTTCCAGTTGTTCCGAATCCTTGTCAACACTTGGTATTATCAATCTTTTTATAATTTTAGTCTTATGAAAAATATATTGTAAGACTTTTTGGTTTTAATTTGTATTTCCCTGCTGACAAATAATGTTGAGCACTTTTTAAACATGCTTATTATTCATTTGGATATCTTCTTTTATGAAGTGACTGTTCAAGTCTTTCATCTATTTTATTGAGTTTCTTTTTTATTGCTTAATAGGAGATTTTTAAACATTTTGAATATGAGCCATTTGTAAGATAACTAAATATATATGTTGGATATAATTGTATATATATGTCAGATGAAAACATATATGTGTATATATGTTAGCCATTTTTTTTTTTAGACAGAGTCTCACTCTGTTGCCATGGCTGGAGTTCAATGGCACAATCTCGGCACACTGCAACCTCCACCTCCCATGTTCAAGGGATTGTTGTGCCTCAACCTCCTGAGTAGCTGGGATTACAGGCACCCACTACCATGCCTGGCTAATTTTTGTATTTTTAGTAGAGACAGGTTTTCACCATGTTACGCAGGCTGCTCTTGAACTCCTGACCTCAGATGATCCACCCACCTTGGCCTCCCAAAGTGCTGGGATTATAGGCATGAGCCACTGCACCCAGCTGGTTAACCATATTTTTTTATGTAGACCAGCTATAGCTATGTCAAATATCTATATATAAGAGAATATACACACACATACATACTTTTCTCCAATCTGTACCTTTACTTTTTAATCTCTTTTAATGAAAAAAATTTTTAATTTTAATAAAATCTCCTGATCTTGGGAGTTTGAGACCAGCCTGGACAACATAGCAAGACCCCATCTCTATAAACAACAACAATCAGAAAAACCTGTTTACTTAACTTTCATAAATATATTAATTGGAATACAAATATATGACAATTTGATCCCTACTTTCACCTAATTAACAAATATATGAACAAGCTTTGCTTTTACATGTGGAAATTTAACTTCTTCCCTTTTTTGCCTTAAGTTCATATTTACATTTTATCACAATGTGATATATTTTTAAGCTTTAAAATCTTTATTGTACACTGTATTATACTTCTATTCAACAAAAATGTGCATAAATTCATATTTTCAACATGAAATATGAATATTTTCAAATATTTATTTGATATTAAAATTTTATTTCAACCACTTGATGCATTAGACATAGTGTTAAACTTTTTTTCTGGACTGAATTTTGATTAGCACAAAAGAATTAAGATGAAATGTAAATACTTGCTATGAATGGTAATATTATATTTAAATGTGAATGTTTTAATTCTTTAAGTTTAAAAATAAATGTTATTAAATGAGTAAATGTTTAATGGAAGTGCAACTTTTAATAAAATTAATAGGCTTTAAAGATAGTGTATGTCTCTGTAGATAACTATGACTTTTTGCTAAAGTGAAACGGAATTCAATCTGAACTTGTCATAGTTTTAGCCTGAAGAGGTTTTATAGATGAAAGTGCTGAAATATTCATTGCCCGTGCAAATAAATAGATGGAAAAGGAAATTTTGTTGTAGCAATGGCACTCAATTCTTTGTCTTTCAATTTATATGTCAAAATAAAAACTGATAATTTAAGATTATTTTAATAAATGTATTATATATTTGAAAGTTGCTAAGAGATTTCAAGTGTTCTTACCACAAACAAATATGTGAGGCAATGCATGTGTGAATTATAATAGCTTCATTTCACCATTCCACAATGCATTCATATTTCAAACATAATGTATACCATAAATATATACAATTTTTATTTGTCAAATTAAAAATAAAATTATTTTAATAATATATCAGCTAACAATTTTATTGGATTTTATTTTTTCAATTTTGCCTTTTTAAGAGCAATGAGCTGGAAAACATCTTATATACAAGGTGATTTATTGCTAGTTATTAGAGTCATTTTTCTATTTTTGAAATATATACCAAATAGTTGTTTCCAAAACTTAGAAAAATACTATTGTACTACTGTAGAAAAATACTATTGTACTATTAATAGTACTACTGTACTATTAATTGTACTAGTTACACATTCACTTAGAGGCACATTGTTTATTTTTATATACTAAGAAAAGTTTGAAAAAATAGAAATGTTTAATTTCATGAAACGTGTGTGTTTGTTTACTTTAATATAATAAAATGTATCTTATTACAAAATGTTACAGCTGCAATATTTGCCTTATTCAGTTTATAAAAAGTGTTTTTATGTAACCTAACTGGCAAAGCTAGATCTTTCCTTTGTGGGTACATAGTAGGTGTATATATTTATGAGGTACATGAGATATTTTGATACATGCATGCAGTTCATAATAATCACATCAGGGTAAATGGGTATCTATCACCTCAAGCATTTATCTTTCTTGTGTTGCAAACAATCCAATGATGTTCTTTTAGTTATTTTTAAGTGTACAATATGTTATTGTTGACTGTAGTCACCCTGTTGTGCTATCACATACTAGATCTCATTCATTCTATCTAACTGTATTGTTGTACCCATTAACCATCCCCACTCCCCCTACCTCCTATTACCCCTCTCAGCCCTGGCAACTATCATTCTACTCTCTGTCTCATGAATTCAATAGTTTTAATTTTTAGCTACCACACATAAATGAGAACATATGAAGTTTGTCTTTCTGTGCCTGGCCTATTTAACTTATTATGTCCTCCAGTTCCATCCACATTGCTGCAAATGACAGAATCTCATTCTTTTTCGTGGCTGAATAGTGTTCCATTATGTATAAGTACCACATTTTTTTTTATCCATTAAATTTGGTGTTCCTTAGCCTTTTGTACTTGAATATTGATATCTTTCTCTAGGTTTAAGAAGTTCTCTATTATCCCTATGAATAAACTTTCTAACCTGATCTCTCTTTCTACCTCATCTTTTAAGGACAAGAACTCTTAGATATGCCTTTTTGAGACTATGTTCTAGATCCTCAGGTGTGCTTCATTCTGTTTTATTCTTTTTTCTCTTGTTTCCTCTGACTGTACTTTCAAATAGGCTATTCAGACTCACTAATTCTTTCTTCTGCTTGATGAATTCTGCTAAGAGACTCTTTATACTTCTTCAGTGTGCCAATTGTATTGTTCAGCTCCAGAATTTCTGCTTGATTCTGTGTAATTGTTTCATCTGTTTGTTAAATTTATCTGATAGGATTCTGAATTTCTTCTCTTATCTTTAATTTTTTGGGATTCCTCAAAACAACTATTTTGAATTCTCTGTCTGAAAAGTCATGTATCTCTGTCTCTCTAGGATTGGCCACTGTGCCTTATTCAGTTTGTGTGGTGAGTTCATGTTTTCCTGATGGTCCTTATGCTTGTTTGCTGGTATCTGGGCATTAAAGAGTTCGGCGTTTATTGTAGTCTTCACAGTCCGGGCTTGTTTGTACCTGTCCTTCTTGTGGAGGCTTTCCAAATATCCCAATGGACTTAGGTGTTGTGATCTAAGTCTTTAATCACTGCATCCGTATCTGCATTAGCAGGGACCCAAAGCCTAGTCATACTGTGGCTCTTACAGACTTACAGGGGTACCACCTTGGTAGTCTTGGGTAAGATCTGGGAGAATTTCCTTGATTGCCAAGTAGAGACTCATTCTCTTCCCTTACTTTCCCCCAAACAAATGGAGTCTCTCTCTGTGCTGAGCTTCCTGGAGCTAAGGGAGGGGTGACACAAGCACCCCTGTGGCTGCCACCACTGGGACTGTACTGGGTTAGACACAAAGCAAGCAGAGCACTGGGTCTTGCCCAAGGCACACGGTGGCCACTGCCTGGCTACCACCAATGTTCACTCAAGGGCCAAAAGCTCTACTGTCAGCAGGCAGTGAATCCAGCCAGTCTTCTGTTCTTTCCTTAAGGGTGGTAAGATTCCCCTGGCCCTAAGCAGATCCAGAGATGCTGTCTGGGAGTCAGGGCCTACAGTTCAGAACCGTAGGAATTTACCAGGTGCTCTATTCTGGTACAGCTGAACTGGCACCCAAGACTCAACACACAGTTCTTTCTACTCTTCTCTTCCCTTTCCTTAAGCAGAGGAGTCTCTCCTGACGGGCACCACTGCCCTAGGCCCACAACAAGTACTGCCTGGCTACACTGATGTACACTAAAGGCCCAAGGGCTCTTCAGTCAGCTCTGGGGAATGTTGCCAGGCCTGGGTCTCTCCCTTCAGGGCAGTGGGTTCCCATCTGGCCCAGGGCAGGTCCAGAAATGCCATCCAGGAGCCAAGGCCTGAAACTGGCAACCCCAGGAGCTAGATTGGTGCTCTACTTCAGTGTGGCCAAGCTGAAAGACAGTCTCCCTTATTCTTCCCTCTCTTTTCCTCAAGCAAATGGAGTCTCTCCCTGTAGCCACAATAGGTGGGAACATGATGAGTCACATCTAAAGCCAGCACTGCTCTGAGTTTCACCCAAGGCCCATGGTGAGTACTGCCTGGCCACGGCTCCTGATTATTCAGGACCCCGGGGCTCTTTATTCAGTAGGTGGTGAATCTTGCCAGGACTGGGTTCTTCCCTTCAAGGCAAAGGTTTCCCTTCTGGCCGTGGGTGTGTCTAGAAATGTTGCCAGGAGCTAGATCCTGGAATGGGGGCCTCAGGACTCTGCCTAGTGCCCTATTCCACTGTGGCTGAGCTGGTATCTGAGTTGCAAGAGAAAGTTCTCTTTCCGCTCCCTTTCCTCTCCTCAACAGGAGGAAGGACTTTCCACTGGAGTTGTGACCTGTATTGCTTGGACTTGGGAGAGGGGTGATGCAAGTACTCCTTTTGCCACCCAGGCTACGTCATGTGCCTCCCAGGTCCACTGGCTGTGAGTCCAGCACAGCACCAGGACTTGCCCAAGAATTGTAGTCCTTCAGGCCTAGACTGACTTTCAGTTTATTTAGGATCCCAGAGCACTTTCCTCCATGGTGGCAGGACTTGCTGGAACATAGGTTTTGATGGCGGGGATGGTCGAATCACCCCTGGCTAGGGCTGGTCTAAATGCTTCCTCCACAGGCTCTGGCTAAGTTCTGTCCTATGGTACTTTCTGGTGCGACAGAGTAGCACTGAGTTCCAATGTAAAGTCTCGCAATCACTGTGCTATCCATCTCTGCAAAGCACAGATTCTCTCTTTGTGCCGTGCAGCCACTGCTAGGGGATAGGGGAGAGCTGGTGTAGACAATTCAAGACTGTCTTTCCAACCCTCTTCAGTGCCTCCTTCCTTAATATTGATGTTAAAACCAGGAACTGTGATTGCTCACTTGATTTTTGATTCTTATGAAGCTGCTTTTTTGTGTGGATAGTCATTCAATTTGGTGTTCCTGCAGTGGGGTATGATTGCTGGAGGCTTTGATTGGGCCATCTTGCTTTACCTCCATCTCTGAAGCTTTGCTCCCCAAAGCCAGATCTTATAGCCAAATACATCATAAAGTGTCGACCTATATTTTTCAAGTAAATGTGTAGTATGGATTTCAATGCACTTCATAAAAAATACTCAGGAATATACTGTCAAACATGTTTTATAAATATGTTATTAACGCCGTCAAGATTAAAATGCATATTTAACATAATTTATTGGCTGGGCATAGAGGCTCATGCTTGTAATTCCAGTACTTTGGAAGGCCAAGGCAGAAGGATTGCTTAAGACCAGAAGTTTGGAACTAGACAACCTGGTGAGACTCTGTCTCTACAAAAACAAACATAATTTATCAATTTTGTAGATTACTAAAGCAATAAATAAAAATGCCCCTTCTCATTACTTAGTAATAATATAATATGAAGTATACTTAAATGTTTTTATTAATTTATGAAAAGGAAAATAAAGTGTATCATTCCTTTAGTTAATTTGTGTGGGTATGCATGTATATAGTGTATCAAGCTTCAATGTTTGATTTCTTGCAATAATTAGATGAAAATTAGATATAAAAATCAAGAATAACTCCATTATTTTATCTGGATATTATAATCAAACATTTCTAAGTATTTAATGGAAGAGGAACTATATATATATTGTCAAAACTTACAAGTCCAGCAGCTATATTGTTTTATTTTTCTGTTAATATGACATAGAAGATAATAAACATTTTATGAGAATTGACTATAAATGAAATATTTCATAATATAATGTGTAAAGAAGGTTTCAATATCCAATTGAATAACACACCATGATAAATATTTATCTTTCTGTTTTATCTAGAGTATCTTGACATTTTTGATAGTCCCATGTTTTAAGTAGTGACCACACATTAAACATGTATTTATTTTGATAATGAAGGAACCAGAATATGGGCAAGCTGGTTTAAAGGAATACAGGATAGACTGGAGAACATACAGTCAATGCAAGGAAAATAACGCCAACATAAGAATGCAGAATTTCAGTGTAAAGTTGGTTAAATGATCTCCAGGCAATAAAACTGTAATTTGGGGGTTATCATTCTGCCTGGAACAAGTTATTTTCTTTTTTTTGAGATGGAATCTCACTCTGTTGCCCAGGCTGGAGTGCAGTGGTATGATCTCAGCTCAGTGCGACCTCCATCTCCCAGGTTTAAGCAATTCTCCCACCTCAGTCTCCTAAGTAGCTGGGATTATAGCTGCGTGCCACCATGCCTAGGTAATTGTTGTATTTTTAGTACAGATGGGGTTTCACCATGTTGACCAGGCTAGTCTCAAACTCCTGACCTCAACTGACCTGTCAGCCGCTACATCTCAAAGTGTTTGGATTACAAGCATGAGCCACTGTGCCTGAATCAACAAGTTATTTTCATCTCTGCTAACCAAAAGTTATTTGTATCAATGTTCTACAAATTAACATTTAACTTCACCTAATTTGATCAATAAACATTAGTGAGTTGCAAGTCAAATGTGCATTCATGGCTGGGTACGGTGGCTTATGTCTGTAATTCCAACAGTTTGGAACGTCAAGGCCAGAGGATCACTCGAGGCCAGGAGTTCAAGACCAGGTTAGGCAACATAGCGAGACCCCTGCCTCTTTTATAAAAAGATAAAAATGTAAAAAAAAAAATTAAAGGTACATTTCCTGAGAGAATTAGACATTCTTTAGGTTGGTCTCTAAGATAATGTTCCAGAATTATTTTTAAAAATACATAATTATCATTTTGCCTTATTTTCATATGTGGATACATTTTCTTAACACAGGAAATATTTCTGCTATATTTAAAAGTTATGAACCTACAGTTCTTCAACTGTTCAAAAATATTTTACTTTTCAACTAGTGACATTCTAACTGTATTTTCCAAGTAACTGTGTAATATGAATGCATGTTGATAATGGCCAAAAAGAATTATTTTTCATTAAATACAGGAAGAGGCAAAGTTATATAACAAAAATTGTTACCACCTTAACCATCCATTCTTTCATATATTTAAATTAATAATACCCCAACATAGTCCAAAATACCTTGTTTCTAACAGACTTCCTATTTACAGAAATAAATGTGAGAAAGGAAAAGGCAAGAAGCTGCAGAGATTTTTGGGTCTTTCTCGTTAAGAAATGCTCCCCCTTTATTTGGAGCCCAAGAAGTTTTATATATCCTTGTAAAATATCTTATTTTAAGATTTTGGATAAGTAAAATACAGTACTAGCCTTTCAGAATGAGAGGCTTATTTTTAAGCTGAACATTTTAGAAATGTGTACATATGAAAGGTGAAAATCTGGAAATTGATTCTTTTTCACTTATCCCTGCCTGTATACCTCTTGGAAAGCATTTGCATGTGGGAACACATGTGTGTTCTTTAACCTTCATTAGAGAAAATCTGTATTAAAAGATGTTAATCATTAATAATTTGAGCTACTTAATAACTTCGGTCAGTTTTCAGAATCTGAATGGTTTTATGGTGTGCTGGATAGCTTCCATTTGCCCCTTGTTACCTCTCATCACCCTTCACTTGCTTCTTGCTCTGGGAGGCTAAATTTTAATGGATTAAATCAATAGGGGCCTCTGCCCTCTGACTAGCAGTAGGGTTTAGTCATTGGGAATCCCTGGCAGGAGACTAGAGAATGAGGACAGGGTCTCAATAACCCTGCCTTTTCTCCTGAGGAGCTCGCTTGAGCTGGCTATGTCCCTCTTCTAAAGGTCACTGCTCTGCTCAATCTAATTTTCTCTCCTGGGCTTTGATAATCTCTGCCTTCAGCCTTTGGCCCTAGAGGTGGGATAGTTCTGCTGCTGGTAGCCCAGGTTCTTTTGTGGCTTTCCAACACTGCCACACCTTCTCAATTAGTCCCTGTGTAAATCATCCCTCCTTGAATTTGATCCCAATTTGAGAGTGCCATCTGCTTCCTGTTTGAGACCCCCAACTGATAATTTAGAGATTTAGAGATTACTGGCTATGCCCAAATTCCCTCAGGAGAGTAACTGCAAACATGTTTTAGAGCCAAGAGGGATGAGAGCTACAGAGGCACAGAGCCATTCTGCTGATCTCCTATTTCATCATCCACAGCAACACCAGAATGAACAGGCATAAGAATTGTCTAAACCTGGAAGACTGCTGGGTATTGTGGAGGCCTTGCTGGTTGGGCAGCCTACACAGTATCCCTCAGGGTCATGGCAGACTCTGAAGCGATGAGAAAGACCACAGAAGGGCCATACAGTCTAGAAGGAGATTCTTGACAATAGGGTAGACATGTTTAATTTTACTGAAGATTAGGGAAAATAAAAGAAATAACAGCAGAAGAAGAAACAATGTAAAACTATTGCTTATTGTACAGGGACATAAAGGTTTGAAGGAAACAATAACCAAACAAAATTAATAGACAAAAGGTCCCTTAGCTATGACTTTCCCATGCTTAAGAGACACAAAGTTTCAAACACCATTTCTCATGTTCTAACACCAGAGAAGCTGATGAGTTTATCTAGAATTACCCTGAAGAAAGCCTCAGTTTCTAACTTGTGTTTTATGTCCCTGTGCCCCTCCAGGGGGTTTGTTTCCTTTAAATTCTGTGCAAAGTTTTTACTTGCCTTTGGAGAATTCATAACTGCATACTTACCGGTGTTTGTTATTATCCCAGGATCGAGCCTCCTTTGTCTTAGAGTTAATATCCCTAAACCTGGGTATTCAGGGTTTTTTTGTTTTGTTTGTTTTGTTTGTTTGTTTTTGAGACGGAGTCTTGCTCTGTAGCCCAGACCAGAGCACAGTGGCGCAATCTCGGCTCACTGCAACCTCTGCCTCCCGGGTTCAAGCGATTCTCCTGCCATAGCCTCCTGAATAGCTGGGGTTACAGGGGCGCACCACGACACGCAGCTAATTTTTGTATTTTTAGTAGAGACGGGGTTTCGCCATGTTGGCTAGGCTGGTCTCAAACTCCTGACCTCAAGTGATCCGCTCGCCTCGGCTTCCCAAAGTGCTGGGATTACCGGTGTGAGCCACCATGTCCGGCTGGTATTCAGTTTAATAACTTCAGCAGACCAGTCCAGGATAGGTGTTGGCCCTCCAAATATCATCAAAAAGCCAAAGTGGAGAGATGCATTGGAAATACTCTTTGCCTTTACTTCATGAGGCTGAGTGCAGTCAGTGCCAGCCAAATCATAATCCCTGAATCATGACAGATGTTATTCTAAGATATAAACTTCTTAGATCCTTAAGGAGAAAGAAAATCACTTTCCTGACTTCTTCCTTTGCAAGGCTATCTACCCCACGTTCCACAGAGTTAGCTTTTACCTTACTATGCAAAATGTTTAAATTACTCATGTTCAATGGAGTTAACCTTCCACATTATTATGCAGAATGCTTTAAGTTATTCATTTTCCTCCTTTCCCAAACTTGACCACTATCCCTTTCTACATTGTGACCTCCAGTTCTAATAGGATTGAGAACCATGATCATTAGAGTGATATTCATCTCAATACCTACTTCCTTAGCTGCACTTAAAAAAAAAATGGCCCAAACTTTGACCTTCAAGCTTCTAAAGTCCTATGGTACTAGCCTTGCAATGAAAAACAGCAGTCAGTGCCTGGCCATTCTTCCCCACTCCCTCTTCCCATTCCACTTAGCACGTTTATTTTTTTTTTTTTAGCTCTTTTATCTTATATATTTCCATAATTTAAAAAAGTATGCTTAGTCTACAGCTTCTGGATTTTAGCTTTTTTGATATACTGATTGAGGATATTGTGATAAGCTGTACCTTTAGGAATAAAAAGACTTACCTCCCTAGCTGTTGTGAGTGCTTCTGTCAGACAACCCTAAGTTTTCAGGTGTCTATCTGCTGAAGAGAAATGCCTTTGCCAGTGCCACAACCTCTTTCCAGGGAGGCCTACATTCAATGAAGATACATATATAGACAGGAGCATAAATGACTAGTCCCCTTGCCCTAACTTGAGACAAACAACTTTGAGGAACTATTTAGCATCACAGTTCCCTGTAGAATTAGCAGAGGCCTTCTTTGAGACTCTACTACAGTCCAGATGCTCCTTCTGCCCAATTCTGCTTTTTTTCTCCTTCCAAAGAACATTCCTCAATAAACTTCTAGCATGATGTCTCCATCTCAGAGTCTGCTTTTGGGAAATTCAACAAGGGACATTACCCACTGACTTTCTGCTATGGGGGATGAACAGTTTTCTATTTTGCACAGCCCTTCTCTGTCTTCTGCCTCTATCACCTTCCCCTCATTTCACCTTCTTTATGTAGTGATAGTGACATTTGTAGATAAATCAACATGATTCATAATATAGCTGAGTCATATAGTTTACTCTATATTTTGTTTCACATACTTTTACTTGTTGCAAACAGTTGCCTCATAGTTTCATTTCCTTACTTTTTGTACCAATTATCTCATTCCAATATTAGAACTAATTATCCTCTAAACATGTTGATAAATATTAGCTATACTCCATCAGTTTTATGTTTGTCTTAGAGATGTTACTCTTAGAGGCCTCTGCACTGCTCTCTTCTGGTCTTTTTCTGTCTGCTGACTGCTGTTACCTTGGTATTTCTGTTCTCTGTCCTTCTGCAAATTCCTTTTACATTTTTCCTAAGTTGTATTCCTTGTTTCCTGAATCTCATATCTTCATCTTTTTAGGTTTTATTGGGACACATTCTCTAATAGCTTTCTTGAAAAGAGAGCATGGGAGGTAAATTTTAAGAGCTTGTATTTCTGAAGATGTCTTTATTCTATTCTCATACGTGGCTAACAGTTTGGTTGGGTATAGAATTTTAAATTCTTTAGAATTTTAAAGGCATTTTCCCGTTATCTTCCAACTTTCAGGGATGCTGGTAGAAGCACTGTGTATTTTTTTTAATAGAGATGAGGTCTTGCTTTGTTGCCCAGGCTGGTCTTGAACTCCTGGGCTTAGGGAACCTCCCACCTTGGTCTCCCACAGTGCTGGGATTACAGGCATGAACAACCACGTCCAGACATGGCTGCTAGTGTTTTGGGAAAAGGGAGCCAGAGATTGCAACATTTAGTATGTCAACTTTTATTAATTCTCATTTTAAGTCTGGGGTGTCTCCCCTCTTACTTTACCCCCCACCACATTAGCTCTTCAGATGTACTTGAAACTCTATGGTTTGACTGCTCTAGAGAGTAAATGCATCTTTTGAAAGGAAGTCATATCTTTCTCATTGCATGAGGTAGGAGAGATCAGGGTTAAAATTCCACTTACGTTAAAAGGCTTTCAAGTCCCCTTCTTTTCAGTGTCATCCACAGCCCTGTTTTCTGAAGTACCCATTGCCTCCAATTTCTTTGTCTTTCCACAAATCTGCAATGGGAACTGGTTTTCATCTTTTGGACATAGATGCTTAAATTTCAGCTTTCTTTTGGACAGCTAAGTCAATTCCCTTTTCTGTTTCGAGAGTTCATCTTTTGTATGCTGGCATGTATTATATTTTCTCTTTTGTGTGTACGTTTGTCATTTTTCCTCTTTGCAATCTTTATAGCAGGATTTGAGGAGGGAGTAGAGAAAAGTTTTTGTTCTTTTGTAGCAGGAGTGGTCGTGGGAAACAGATCTCTCGGACACTGAATACAGGTGGAAGGAGTTTATTCGGCCGGGAGCAAGGTGGCATAGTTGCCTTAACAGCCAAGCTCCCCTAACAAAGGAAGATTCCTTCTTTATATAGGCTTATACTTTAGATGTTACACGTGGAAGAATCTTAGGTTTATAGCTTAACATATGAAAAGGGTCTTGGTTTACAGTCTCAGGAATTACATATGAAAAGGGTTTCAGTTTACCGTCTTAGGAATTACATATGAAAAGGGTTTCAGTTTAGTCTTCGGAATGAAAAAGGGAAGTTGATCTGAGATGCCTGGGTCTCTCTCTTCACCCCCCCCCACTTTGAGACTCTCACAACTTTATAATATTAGTGAGAGGCCTCAATTTCCTGATTTTCTGAAGAAACAGACTGATAATATTTCATATAATACACTTGTGATGTCACTTTTTGGCTAACTACAGTAGTGATGAATCCCCTAATCATCTGAAGGAACAGGGGGAGAAGACAAGGGAGCAGCAAACAAACACCTATTATTATTATAACACTTATGGTGAGGGTTTTGAATCCTCCCAAGGATGAGAACCAACCTCCAAATAAGGACTCAGGGTTAAATCCACGCCATATCTGTACAGGCACGTGTGCCAGTTTGGTCATGTCTTGTAAAATATCCTCTACTTCTTGCCCCTGGTCATTTATGTGCAGACAGAAGTTGGTTAGATTGAATTTTCCACAGACTCCCCCTTCGGCTCCTAGCAAATAATCTAGGGCCAGCCGGTTCTGATAAATCGTGTTTCTCTTTTGAGTTTCTTGTCGGGCCAAGAGGGACAGAGCTTTGCCCATTTTATTAGTGAGTATTTCCAAAACAGCCTGCAGCTGGATGATCCGGTTGAGCTTGTAAATAGGGGTCCGGTATCCCCATGAGCCATCCTCAGCTCATGTGGCCAGCCCATAATGCTCAATAATTCTCTCCCATGGCCACTCATCATCTGTCCAATCCCCTATTTTTAGGTCTCTCTTCTCCCTAGTGGAGTAGACTGGTTACCCTAACAGCTCTCCTGTCTTAACAGATAATAGGAAGAAAGAGGGCTTAATGATGCCTATGACACAGCTACTTGTCCATCTCATGGATTACACACCTTATATTGAGTACCATTATATAAACAGGTTCCCTTCTGTGTCTCTGTTCATTTATAAGAACTGCAGGACAAAAGAATGGCAGTAACTTTTACGTCCTACCTGGTGTACATACTGAGGGCATTCTTTAAAGTTAGTTAATGTTCCTACTGTGCAAGTCCAAATATTAAGGAGAACACGTCCCATGATGAATCTCCTCATGCTTCGGCCATGTGTGGACCAGCCAGCTTCCAGGATGTGGCTGGAGCAAGGCTTGTTGTCCTTTTTAAGGTGATTCTGCAGTCCTTGCCTTGGTCTAAGTCTCAGCTGTTGCTGGTTTTTACACAGCTGTGGTGGATTCAGGCTGGGATTCCCTCTACCTTCACAGCTGTGGGGTTGGTCAGGATCAGGTCTGAGGTCCTTTCCATTGTGGCTTTAGAGGGGCTGTACTCTCATCCTTTATCCACACATGATTACCTAGTGAGAAAGGGTGAACTAGGGAGAAAAAGGCTTACAGGACATTTGTTATTTACTTAGGTTGAAGTATCCTAAGCGTTTCTCCTTAGAGCTGGTAACTAGCAATCTAACTCAATCTCTCCCCACTCCCGAGGAGTTCCTAGGAGTGCCCAGAGTAGGGAAGGGGGCCTATGGTATAAGACTTCACAGGGGAATAGCCTGTTTTTCCTAAAGGAGGTGACTCTAATTTTGAATAACCCCAAGGGAAGTGCCTGCACCCACTCTAATCTTGTTTCCTAACACACTTTCCCTAAGCTGTTTTTGATGGTCTGGTTCATTTTTTCCACTTTTCCAGAACTCTAAGGTCGGTAGGCAGCGTGCAGTTTCCAGGTGATACCCAAGGCCATTGCTGTTTTCTGGACTAAATCTGCCACAAATGCTGGTCCGTTGTCTGATCCGACGTGCAGTGGCAGTCCAAACCTAGGGATAGGATCTCGAAGCAGCACATGGGTTACTTCATGGGCTCTTTCAGTCCTATCCAGAGTATGTGCACACTGGGACCAACAAATACTTATGTCCCCCATGCTTGGACATTTCAGTAAAGTCTACCTGGAGATCTTCAAGTGGAGCTGCTTCATAAGCTTGAATTCCAGGGGGAATAGTTGGAGCCTGCCTCGTGTTGTGTTGCCGACATGTAAGACATCGCTGTGCCACAGTTTTGATCAAGGCTGCTAAGTGTGAGATGTAAAAGTACCGGACCAACATCTTTTCAAGCCACTCTTGACCTAAATGAGTGGTCTCATGTACGGCTTGTACAACTGCTGCCCCCAGCAGCTGTGGTACTGCTATTCTTCCATCTGGCAGTTGGATCCATCCTTCTTTAATCAATTCCTCCCTTCTTCTGGAGAAAGTCTCTTTCCTCCTTAGAGTATGTAGATATTAGATCAGGGATCTGGGGAATCAGCGGGGCTGTCACTGCTATTCAGTAGGGGGCAGATGCTGCCTTACGAGCTGCTGAATCCGCTCAGGAATTTCCCAGGGCCACGGAGGTGTGGGCCCACTGATGTCTTCGGCAATGAATGACTGCCACCCTCCAGGGCTTCCAGACTGCTTCTAGCAGCTGCAAAATTTCATTTTGATACTTTATTTCTTTTCCCCCTGAAGTTAACAGGCCTCTCTCTTTGTACAGTGCTCAATGTACTTGGAGAGTCAGGAAGGCATATCAAGAGTCAGTGTAAATGTTTACAACCTTATCTTTACTCAGCTCTAAGGCTTGAGTTAAAGCAATGAGTT
>CAUYLG010022562.1:0-36463 GCA_963573385.1 Cacajao melanocephalus | reverse complement strand
GGACGGGGTTTAGTTTCTGTTTTCTGTACATGGCTAGCCAGTTTTCTCAACACCATTTATTAAACAGGGAATCCTTTCCCTATTGCTTGTTTTTTTCATGTTGTCAAAGATCAGATGTTTTAGATGTGTGGTGTTGCCTCTTAGGCCTCTTTTCTGTTACATTGGTCTATATCTCTGTTTTGGTACCAGTACCATGCTATTATGATTACTGTAACCTCCAATCTTTCATTTTTAAATTAATTTACTTTTGCATTTTTTTCTCTGATCTTATCATACACTATTAATTAAGATAGTCCTGACATTAAGGAAATCATCAAAATCTTAATGAAAAAAATACAAATGCCTAAAAGCTAATGATAACACAATTCAGGAAAGGGTGGACACTGAAAACTTTATGACATTTATGCTGATTACAATAGCATATATTCAAATGAATACCCTGACTTTATAATTCTTCTTTACCAGTAAAGACTAAAATTGAAAAAAATAGCAGAGAAAGAACCTGAGAAAAATTGTATATAATTTCATTGTTTCTTCCTTTAAATGACCTGCAAACTATATCCCATATCTATAAACATTGTTATAATTAATTGTAATTTATCCTATAATGAAATTGTCATAATTAAAACTAGTACATGTTATTATTATCTATGTTTGGCTTTTTTTTTTGTTTTCCATAGTGGATATGAGAGCTATCTACATGCTAATATTCTCTACTCTCCTTTGGCACTCTTAATATAGATTGTCCTAATTGTTACACAGTATCAGAAATAAGCTGTAAAATAACCTGTATATATATATATGAAGCAGCTTATTACAAATATGGATTTAACAAAGTGTCATTTTCGTCAACATGTCATTAAATAAATTTAAAAATATGCTAGAGTGTGAAACTAAGAGGCTCTACATAAATAGTGAAATTTATTAAAAATTTATTTCCAGAACTCCCAATGTACAGCTATGAAATATGCTTTGATGAAACATTGTATAGGTAAAATTTATAGGTTTAATGGAACCACCCAACTGAACATGTTACTTTTGCTTCCCCCAACATATGAGCAGAAAAGAAATTCATTAGATCATCTTATAAAAGTTCACTTATAAGGCAGTTATTTAAACTTAGAACATGCATTCACATAGAAAATAAATAATGTGATGAATGGTATGTACATTCTTATGGCATACCACAGATTTATGTAATATTCATGAATATAGCAAGAACAATGTTATTCCAAGGTCATAGTTCTAATTTCATGTTATGTGGGAAATAATTTTTTTTTCTCTGAGCTCTAATTCCACAATAGAGTAAGTAAACATAGTGTTTGTTTGTGTTTGCAGTTATTCTTTCTTCTGATTATCTTCACCCAGCTCCAGATTCACTTTTTCCCTATGATGCTAAAAAGTTACCTACTTTCTTCATTCTCCAAAGTAAACTTCTAATCATTAACCTCAAATACTCTCTGTACATAAACATAATATGAATTATGAGTTAACAAAATAAAACTCCATTCTCTTACTGCAAGTGGATATTAATAGAAAAGAAATCTCTTTTAATTAATTCATGTCTATCTATCCATGACTTATATTTACTTAATTATAATGACGTACCAAGTTTAATTAATACAGTATTTAGTTGGTTAACAAAAAGAAGTTAGGCATTCAAAGCACTGAGTTAGATGAAGACATTTCTATGCAATTGTTTATATTCAATGACTAAGAAAACTTAAATTTCACATTGTATTAATGCATACATGGGGACACTTACCTAAGTCATTAATACAATGCAAAAAATGAGATTTTGTGGGGACACTTAGGAGAGTCATCAATACAATGCAAAATTTAAGTTTTTTGCATCGTGTTAATGACTACCTTAAGTGTTCCCACCAAATACTTAAAGCGGGGCAGGAAACAAAACTGGAAAATAAAGATATAGTTATGAATTGAAATAATCAGTTTTATAATAGGCATAATTAAAGACAAAATGTTTTGTTTATTGGAATATGTCAGAAAGGTGAATAAGGTACCCATATTTTAACCATGTAAGTTCCCCAAATTTTCCTCAGAGTATATACATTCAACTTTAATAAACTAGAATTTCGTGTTATTTTTTCATGTCTAATATAATTTTTTCCTAAGATCTTAAATCCTTATCTGATTTTCTCTAAGCTAGCACTTAGATTATCTCTAAGATTTATTTGGATCAGTTCAAAAAGCATATATTGACCATTTGCATGCCAGCAATTGGACCAAGTACTGAGGATAAAAAGATTATTACAGTCTAATTTCCATCATTACAAAATTTCCAACTGGCCAGGAAGTCAGAAATAGACATGGATCATTTCCATGCCAGTCAGTAAAGGCAAAGATGCCACAGGGACTTGATCTTACAAAATCATTAGTGGAGGAAGATTCAATCCTACATAGTAGAAGGAGTAATCAGAACTCTTCCTTAAGGTGATGTCTAAACTGAGTTGTGAAAGATGATCAGGACTTAATGGGTTGGGAAAGGTGGGTAAGGGGCAGAGAAACCAGCATGCATGAGGATTCAGAGGGCTAGAAATAGCATGATGTATATGGATGACAGAGATAGGCTCAGCATTTCTAGAATGAAAATTAAAGACAGAAAAGGCACAACTGGGATTGAAGAGGTATGTAGGGGTCAAGTCATGGAATGCTAAAGTGTTGACTGTCTCTTCCTACTGCTGCCCTCTTTCTCTGAGTGACTAAAAGTTCAAAATTCTTACCTACACCTAATCGGATTCAGTAAGTATGCCCAACTGAGGAAATTAAACGCACTGTCTCACTGGGAGAAGATGGAATCACAATTTAATGTTGTATACATAGTGCTCATTCATTGTGTTACATTGACCATAAATAAGTAATTCTCACATCCTAGTTGCTGTAGTCTGTCTTTTTCCCCCATTGAGTTTGTATTGCTCATAGAACTTAAAATGTCCTTGGTTAGAGAAAAGTGGATATTGATTAGATTTTAACAATTGGGAACCAATGGGATATAGAGGCAAACAGCATGTCAGGATTCCATAATTATGTAAAGAGGTTAAAAAAAAAAAGGTTCAGGTAATCTGATTAATAAAGAGTAGTCAAATGGAAATCAGCTATATTTATGTTTTATTCTCATAATAGTTATCTTAGGAGAAACTATAGCATATTAAATTGGCTAACTTTTTTTAGAACATATTACTTTATTTGAATATTTCTATCAAGTATTATTGCTTTAATGTTTATTCCAGAGAATAGAATAAATTTATATATAAGCAAAAAATGGTTGTAGTACCAATTTGATTTATGTGAAAAATGTAAACTAAACTATCGGACTATTTGGAGTGCTATATTGTACCATTTAATTTATCTATCAAATGAGAGCTACATTAAATTGCATTGGCTAATTAAATATTGTAAACCTGGTGCTATTCACTAGGAAAAAATACACATTATTTTATTTATGAGTTGGGCAATAGGAATATTTTCTTCTACTTCCATGCTGTTATTTTAAGAATAGAAAGAAAGGATAATCACTTAATTTGCTGAGTAAGATTTAATGATTGAACAGCTAAGATGTGCTCAGGGAGAAATAAACATTTGAATGAATTTTTAATAAGGATCTTACCTATTTTTAAACTGCATAAATATTATTGCAAAAATAAATAAAAAGTACTGGAGTGTGAGATCTGATAGAATGATCATTAATTATATTTATATAGTATTTTAATTTTTTAAAACCCTCCAATCACATTATTTTATCTGTACTTCCAGGGCAGATATTTTATAGATAATGACATGATAGCTTAAGAGGTTAAGTAACTTAACTAAATCACACACCTGATTAGTGACAGAATTGGTGCCAACATTCCTAGACCAGTGCCATTTTTCACTCATGCTGTCAGATCCTATGAAAGATTTAAATTTTTAAGTCTGTGTAAAATAGCTTTGCTGGGCAGAAATGTAAAATACGCCATGCTTCTTAACTGTAGAAACCAAGGGATATGAGGCTTAGAAATTCCAGCTTGCTTAGCAAGGTGGTCCAGGGAATATTTGGTTTCAAAGACTTACTTTCACATGCCGGATATATTGTTTAGCTGCTTGCATGAGCCAACTAGGAGAACAATAACAGTAGGCATTGGCTTGTTCTGCCAACACTCCCTGTTAGGAGTCTTTTTATCCACCTTTAACTTTGAAATTTTATTTACCCTTTATGTTTTTGTTTTTCTCATAGTAACTTTGCCCTTCATATTTATTCGGAGGACCTCTGAAATGTTTTTGTTTCTCTAACATACACATTTCTAAAACATAGGTCCCCTGGCACATGTAATTTATATATAGATTGAGACTCAGTACATATTTATCCATTATGGGATATTCAAACTCATGGTTATCCAGTAGTTGACTACTAGTTGCCATTTGATGCTAGTAAACTTAAAATTAGAAGTGTGGAAACAAATAAAGGTCACAAATAAAACAGAGATATTTGGAAATTTCATGCTTTCCAAAATAATTTTTATCATTACTATATATTCTGTGCTCATTTTATTTTCTTAGATCATAATTGGAAATGAATATAATTGAGTACTTTCAGAATTTGTTCCATTCAAATTTAATATAATTCTAGCAAGGGAAACAACTCATGGCATTAAAATGAGTATCATTTACATGATAGGCAAAAAAATCTGATACACATTTATATATTATAATATATGTAATTATGTTATATAGTAAAAAGATAATTGAGGAACAAGAGCAATGACTAAGTGATCATTGAAAAGTATTGTTACAGGACGGGCGTGGTGGCTCACGCCTGTAATTCCAGCACTTTGGGAGGCTGGACACAGGTGGATCACCTGAGGTTGGGGATTCAAGACCAACCTGACTAACTTGGAGAAACCCTGTCTCTACTAAAAATACAAAGTTAGCCAGGCATGCTGGCGCATGCCTGTAATCCCAGCTTCTTGGGAGGCTGAGGGAAGGGAATCGCTTGAACACAGGAGGTGGAGGTTGCGACGAGCCAAGATCATGCCATTGCACTCCAGCCTGGGCAACAAGAGTGAAACTCTGTCTCAAAAAAAAAAAAAAAAAAAAACCGAAAAGTATCAGTACTTTTGCAATGTAGTTAATTTTCCTACTTGTCTTTTATAGTTTTATAATCTTAGAGGAAAACCAAATTGACCTTCTATAATGATGGTTACAGTCTAAACAGGCTACATAAAGTTTTACTCCTTACTTCCAATAGTAGCAGGGTCATGTTTACAGTGTCTTCATTAAGTGATCTGTGTTCCTCTTCCACCTAAGAAGATACCATGCAATTTTAATGTATACCAAAATACCCTTCATGAGTAGGCATATAGTGGGCACTTTCCAACAACCAGACTCATTCTTGTTACAGTCACTTACCAGATTCATGTAACCCTACAGCAAACATATTAAACCATAGTGGACACCCAACATAAACTCTCAAACTTCAATTCATTAAGTAGAATCAATGTGAAAAATTCTAGGGCAGCAATTTATGACTGGATGTTTAGATTTTTTTCTTAAGCATTTGTATTTGATATTTATTAATCTGCTTGTTCAATACATAATATTATCCACTGTCAGGCATCTCTGTTCATTAGTTCATCCTTTCTCTAAAAATCTTGACCCAGAAGTGGGGATTAAACCACAAGACCAGTTTATCACTCCTATATGATATAAATTCCATATGAAAGTCCTTGATGTATCCTCCATGGATGTTACCACAGTTTATCAGTTACCCAGAACTTGGAGCTTTTTTTTAAAAATTGTACTTTAGGTTCTTGGGTACATGTGCAGATCATGCAGGGTTGTTGCACAGGTACTTACATGGCAAGGTGGTTTGCTGCCTCCATCTCCCTGTCACCTGTATCTGGCATTTTTCTCCATGTTATCCCTCCTCAACCCCCACCCCACCGCTGTCCCTCCCTTAGCCCTCCACCAACAAACCCCAGTATGTGATGCTCCCCTCCCTGTGCCCATGTGTTCTCGTTCAAGACCCATGTATGAGTGAGAACATGCGGTGTTTGATTTTTTTAGTTCTTGTGTCAGTTTACTGAGAATGATAGTTTCCAGATTCATCCATCTCCCTACAAAGGACACAAACTCATCGTTTTTTATCGCTGCATAGTATTCCATGGTGTATATGTGCTACATTTCCCTTGTCCAGTCTATCATCAGTGGGCATTTGGGTTGGTTCCAGGTCTTTGCTATGGTAAACAGTGCCACAATGAACATACATATGCATGTGTCTTTATAATAGAACGATTTATTATCCTTTGACTATATACCCAGTAATGGGATTACTGGGTCAAATAGAATTTCTATTTCTAGATCCTTGACGAATCACCACACTGGCTTCCCCTGTTGGTGGGAGTGAACTTGGAACTTTTAAAAGGAAATATTATTTCCTTAAAGTTTTTTGGAATATATATAAATTTGTGGAGGCAAAGAGTTGCAATGAGAATGAATATTGCTTAAATCAGCCTTCAAAAAGTTCATCTGAGTTCTAACCTGCTCCAGGACAATAGGAGTCTGTTATACTCTTCTCCCAGAGTAATGCATACTTTCCTGTTTTACATCTACCAGCTAAAATGAGGTACCTTGGGGGTTATTTTCTGACATAGGAACTCTGTTTAAAGATAAGTTTGCATCTTGCCTTTTAAAGGAAAAAAGTTAGGAAATTTTAAATGAAATTCTTATAGCTTAAAAAAATAATAAAAATAAAAGTTCTGTTTCCATTTCCTCATCAGGTGATAATCCAAGCAAGTCATTTCTGAGAAAAAACTAAATATTAGACATCATCAGCTTCCCTAACAATGGGGAATTAAAGGCATTTTCCTTTTCTTATTGTATACTTGATTTACATTATTTAAATTGTCCGATATGATAGAATAGTTGACTGGGTCCTCATAAATTCACATTTTATATTCAAACTGGAATTCTGTTCACTCTTTATGTTATTAATGATATTTTCTATATTTCAAGCATTTATACCATTATTTTTAACATATAATGAACCACTTTTGGATCTTCATTTTTTTGTGTGAAATGGAGACTGAACATTATTTCAAATTTAGCTGCTGTAAACATTAATCGTCAGTATTCTGAAAGTAACATGAGATGCATTGCATCTTGACAGCTGAAAGATAACTGAGATTAACCAGATAAACCAGTGATTCTCAGAAAACCATTTGAAAAGCATGATCCTCTGGCAATCAGCTTAAAGTGCTGACAGCATCCATTTATAATTGCGATTATTATAATACAATTTTTAATTTAAAAAAATTTCAGCACATAGATTCACATAGTTTTAAAACTACTACATGGGGCTTATAAAACATACAATCAATGTATAAGTATATAAATAAAAATATAGACAAAGCACCATAATTACTACCACCCAGCAGTTAGTGACAATAGCATTAGACTGTATCTATCTGTCTGGAGATGAAAAATATAAAAATATCTGTATAAAATTTTAATATCAAAATTAGATCGTGTTACACACATTTTTTCAGAAAATCTAAGTGTAAATAATACTTCCCAAGTCATTCTATTATGCCAACATTACCCAGATATATTTAACAAATACGATAACAATACAGGAAAAAAAAATACCCTCCCAACTAAAATCACTCATGAACATGGACATGAAAGTTTTAAATAAAACTTTAGTAACTGAATTAAGCAATATATAAAAATAATAATACATTATGATGTGGAGTTTATCCTGAGAAATACGAAGTTGGTTTAACACTCAACAGTCAAGTAGTATAATTCATCATGTTAAAAAACTGAAGAAGAAAATTCATATGCTTCTTTCATTAAGTGCAAAAAAAATTGTTGAAATCCAACAACAGTTCTTAGAGAACAAAAAACCTCTTAAATAACTATACATAGAAGGGAACTTGCTAACTCTAACAAAAATAAATACCAAAATCCTAGTTAACATCATATTCTATGATAAAAGACTAAATGATTTCCACCTAAGTTAGGAAAAGGCAAGGATGTCTCCCTTGTTATTTCTATTCATTAATCTATTAGAGGTTCTATCTACTACAGTAAGACAAGGAAAAGACATAAATAGCATCTATATTGCAAAGAAAGAAATCAAACTGTCTTTATTCGTAGACGATCTTATCATCTGTGTAAAGAATCTCAATGAAATCTACAAAAGATACTAGAGCTAATAAATGAGTTTAACAAGGTCGCAGAATAAGATACCAATATACAAAACTTAATTATAATTCACCACATATCTTCTGTTATCTTCTATATATGACCAAAGAATAAACAAGTTAGAATTAGGAAAGAATGCCATTTTAAAAACATTTAAAATGTGATGCTATATGATTGTCAGGGAAAAATCTGTTAAAAGACCTGCACACTAAAGGCTATAAAATACTGCTGAGAGAAAAAAATTAACAAAGACCTGAATAAATGGAGAGATATATGGTATTCATAAATTGTCATATTGAATATTGATTTCAGCTCTCCTCAATTGAATCTATATTTTCAAAACAAGTTCATTTGAAATTCTAGAAGTTTTCTTTGTGTTTTTGGATTTTGGTGTGGCAAAAATTGTCAAGTTGATTCTAAAATTTAGATGGACATATAAAGGAACAACTACGGCCAGGGTAACTTTGGAAAGGAACAACAAAGTTGGGTGACCAATACTGTCTGATGGCTTACAAAAATAGAAAGTGGTATTGGAATAGATGGACTTGGATTAATGGAAAAGAACAGAGATCCCTAGATAAACCTACATTTATGTGGACAACTGGTTATTACAAAAAATGCTAAGTCAATTTAGCTGGTAAAAGATAGTGTTTTAAACAAATTATGCCATAAACATTGGATTTCCATATACCAAAAAGTAACTTTGATCCAACTATTGATCTATATACAAAAATTAACACAGAATTTATAATTAATTTTTATTTCTCAGAGGACTGATATTGAGTATTTTCTCATGTGATTATTAGCTATCCATATATCTTTATTGGTGAGGTGTCATTCAAATTTTTTCTATTTTAAGACATTTTCTCATTTTTAGTTCTGAAACACCTTTACATATTCTGAATATATACCTTTTATTAAATATATAATTTGCAAATGTTTTCTCACAGTCTGTAGCTTGTATTTTCATTCTTTTAAGTGTCTTTCACCAGAAGTTGTTTTATTGTTAATTTTGATAAAGTCTAATTTATCATTTCTTTTTGTTATAAATTCTATTTTGGGCATCGTATCTAAGAAATCTTTGCCTATTCTAAGGTCACAGATGTTTTCTTCTACAAGTTTTATGGTTTCATGATGTCTTAAATGTAGTATCCAAAATACAATCCACAAAAGAAAGAAATAATAAATTAGACACTACAGAATAAACTCCATAAACTTCTGCCATTTGAAAGATACTGATAAAAGAATGAAAAGACAAGCCACAGTTAGGAAGAAAATATTTACAAATGTAGAATATGTAAAGAATTTTCAAAACTCATTGATGAGAAGATGATAAAAAATGAGCAATATTTAAATAGATACTTCGTCATAGAGGATATATGGATGACACACAATCAGCAGAATGAGTACTCAAAATTATCACTCATCAGAGAAATGCCATTCAAACTACAGTGAGATACCACTACTCACTTATTAGGATAGCTCATATTAAAAAGACTAGCCATACTAAGTGCTGGAGGTTATGAATAGGTGAAAAAACTTAACATACTCTGGCTATTGAGGAATGTAAAAGGGTACAAACCACTGTGGCAAACAGTGTGGTAGTTTCTTTTTTTTATATATATATTAAACATTCACTTATTGTAATCCACATCTAGGTATTTACCAGTGAAAAATGAAGCCACAGTCTACTTAACAAATTGTACACAAATGTACATAGCATCTTTGGTTGTGATAATCAAAAGCTGGCAACAACTCAAATATCCACAAATAGGTGAAGGAAACAAACTGCAGTATGTCCATACAAGGAATGAATCATGGACACATGCAAACATATGTGAATGTCAAAATAGTTATTCTTTCATGGAAGAAGCCAGATTTTTTTTTTTAAAGAAAATAACATATTGCTTGATTCCAGTTGCATTAATTCTAGAAAATGCAAACTAATGTATAGTGAGAGAGAGTACATCAGTTCTTGTCTGGAGACAAGGTGAGGAGGATTGAAAGGAATGAATTACCAAGGAGCATGAAGAAACTTGGGGGTGATGGACATGTTCTCTAACTTGATTGTGGTGATGATTTCACAGGTTTGTGAAAACACATGTCAATAATTATCAAATTACACACATGTGTACTTTATTTTTTGTCAGAGTTCAAAGCTAAGGCAGGCTTACATAAAATGCATATATTTATCTAAAAATATATTAAATATGCTTTATCAAATATTTTTAATTCAAATTATATTTTTTTAGATGGAGTCTTGCTCTGTTGCCCAGGCTGGAGTGCAGTGGCACAATTTCAGCTGACTACAACCTCCCTCCTACCTCAGCCTCCCAAGTAGCTGTGATTACAGATATGCATCAACACACCTGGCTAATTTTTTTTTTTTGTATTTAGTAGATACAGGGTTTTGTCATATTAGTCAGGCTAGTCTGGAACTCCTAACCTCAGGCGATCCACCCGCCTTGGCCTCCCAAAGTTCTGGCATTATAGATGTGAGCCACTTTGCCCAGCCTAAAAAAATTTAATGTAAGAAATAAGTTATTGAATTGCTTAATCCATAAGGATTATTTATTCACCACCACAAATATTTTCTCCTAAAACATTTCTCTAAAGTAAAAAATGAGAAAAATTAAAACACTGAAACCACTATGTATTTTTTAACAATGTATAAAAACTTCAGACCATATTCATGAATTTAACCCTCCTTAATCTTTCTTCAAACTGATTTTACTAGTCTTGTGTTTGTAAGCTTTGTCATTAGTTTTACATTGGAATGTTGATGAAATTTACATTGTTTTATAATTTTTTAAATTTAGTATCAGCCTAATATTTGCATTACATTAATTTAGTGCCCACCACCAGTTGTGTTTACTCAGCACTTCTGTACTCCCAGCATCTTCAATTCAGTTGCCTCACTCCACAACATAGAGATAACAGATAAAATATATTGCCTTTAAAAATATATAGTCTAAAATCTTAATTCTTGCTTTTATAGCTTAGCAACATTTTGGCAGAAGATCTCTCTCACTTGTGCTCTCCCTCTGTCTCCCCACTCCATTGATTATTGCTGTGAAAATGTCTAGAATGTATACACCTGCACTGCTGCGGCCAATAGTTCTCCCAGGCAATTTATTCTGTCCCTGTGAAGTGCTGAAGAACTATGTCTTTATAATTGCAGTTCAGTAACCTAACCAGGTTATGTACCAGTGTTCAGTATTAAACATCATTTTGTTTTTCTCTTGGGATAATGTGTATTCTTTATTTTAAGAAAGAAAAAAATTTACATTTTGGGTTTGCAGTTTCATTTCTTCAAGTTACTACCTCAGGAATACTCTATTTTTATCTTGAATACTGTTTGATTTCTCTATTTATTAGTCCCTTTCTCATCTGAAAAGTCTTTATTTTCCTATATGCTTGTACCCTGGTTACATCAAGTCTTTTTACCATGTTAGTAGCAACTTTTAGCCACATAACTTTTGTTCCCTTTTCTAATTGATGATCTTTGAGTTTGTTTTGGTCCTCAAATTGTTTTTATAGTTCTCAGTGTTTCTTTTCATCCTGTTTTGTTGCTTTATCTCCTCATTTATGAACACCTATTTTATAGAACTCAGTTTCTTATTAAGATATCCTATTTCATAGAGCACTTATATAAAATTTTCTTCTCTTCCTGCAATTGTGATTATTTCTTCTTTACTCAGCTGGATTGCTTGTCCACATTTGTACCTCATATTCCTTTCCTTTTAAATTTTTTGCTTATATTTAGTATTCCTAATCTGGCTGCATAAATGGCTTGAAATTTTTTCCATCTTGTTCCTGATTTGGCAGGTTAAAAGAGACACTTTACTTGCTGTGATATAAAGCAGTTGACTTCCTATTTGTAGTTCCACTGTTTCCTCCCCTAGTTTAGTGTTTAAAGTCTGAACATTTTATGTTCTGTCCACATCATGGGCTGATGATGTAGTACTTTTTTCTCACCTAAAATACTTTGATAAGATAACCTATTTTCTTTATGTGTCATATTGAAATAATATGTAGTTTTCTTAGTTTTAGAATCAAACTATGCCTATTTTAACAATCAAAGGATTACATAGGTTTTAAATATTATTTTCTTCTATATGTGGATACTTGAAGGAACATTATCTGTGAAAAGTCAAATATTCAAAGCGAGGCTTCCTTTTGGAGGCTAAAACACCACGGCATTAGGAATCTAAGCTATTCAGTTCTCTTCCCAGGTCTGCTGCAACCTCATTGCATGAACTTAGGGCATTTACTTAACTGCCCTATATCTAATAATTGAACTTATGGATTACAGAGGCCTAAAACATCTTGATAGATTTTGTTTTATATTGGATCCTAAAACTTTATAATCATTCTATACTATTTTCTTATGAATTAGGGAGTTAAACCTCCTCTTTATTTAAGTATCATGCTATAATAGCTAACGATGCACAGTTAGCAATTTAAATTGCAAAGATCTTGCACATTGTTTTTTTATTATTATATACTCACAACTGTCTGGAACCTAAGTGAGAAAGCTATTATTATCCTTAGAGCAGTTACATGCTTTGAAGTCAGGCTTTCTACCCTTTAACTTCCTTGTGTATTAAATAGATATAATTATATCTAACTCACAGTGTTGTGAGAATTAAATATGCCTGGCTTATAGTAAGCATCAGACAAATGGCAACCACTAATATTAGTCGAACTTTTAAGCTATAATATTTTTGCTGTTTTTATACATACGATTGCTGTTATTTTTTTAGGCAAGATAACTAAAAGCTGCAAAGGGGAAATGAATTGTAAAATTTGTGCAGCTACCAAAGGGCAATGCTGGTATTTCAATCCAGGTGATTCACTTCAAACGTCACCAAAATTAAGTCCTATGTGTTACATCTAATGGGCAGGTATCATTCTTATGAAACCCAACCACTTAGAAATCTGTGCATGTAGACAGAGCAGATAACCTTACATGTCCTAATTTGTTAGATACGTGTGCCCTTCCAGGCTGTTCCTTCAACAATTGAAATAGTAGTCACAGTGATTCAAAATTTCAGAAGAGAGATTTGATAGCCACAAAGATAATCCAGAGAAAAAGTAGTGGAGAGGCGCCTTCTTTTTTGATTTCCAAGCTATCAGGAGATGGAAGATATGGCTGCCCTTATTTCCCTGACAGCCCCCTTCTTTCTTTGTCAATTTTTAAATATTTAAGTAATGATAGATTCAGTTATACTTATGAGAATAAGTTTACCTCACTGCAAATACATCTATCAATAAATTGCAAAGAGGGATATCAGGGGAAAATTTTTTTTTTACTCTTCAATAACAGTGCAAAAAATATATTTTCTTTTTGAGATACTGCACCACATTTAGAATTAAGTAATTTTGTGCCTATTTGGGCTAATAATGATGAATCTAGTTTTGCAAACCTTTCCAAATACTTGACCTTATTTAAAAAACAGACAATAGTATGTGCAAATACTGCTGTTTCACTAATGCTTATGATCTCAATAATTCGAAAAAAGGGTTTTTTAAAATACTGAAGGTAACATTTATTACCTTAATTAGCTGTATTAGCATTGTATTGTAAAATAGGACTGTACTGCATTGCAGCTGTGACACAGTAATATGTTTGCCTTCTGATTCTGTAATTTGTATTTAAATCATTTCTAAAATGCTATATTTTAAACTTGACAAAGAAATCAACACTTTTGATTGGGGACTAAAAATAATTATAACCAGTCTATGCCAGACAAAATATTTTTCATCTACTGTATTCCATTCTGCATTTCAATCAACTTCATCATTTTATTGACAGGTAATTTAGTAGACAGTGGACTGTTTCCTAGTGGGAAGGTTAGGTTCCTGAGATTTCTTATGACAGAACAATCTGTAGTTGAACAACTTAACATTGTATAGGTAAAACAGAGCAAGGGACATTAGAATTGAAGGCACCAACTTCCTTGTCCAATTTCTAAGAACCTCAAAAAAGACAAAAGTTGACCCATTAATTAAGATTACATAATGTCATATACATATTTAGTTAATAATGATGGGTAGTGAATAATTAGTGTTTATTCACAGTTATCAAAATATACTTTAAACTTCTCTGGGAGGTTTGAAAAATGATTTTCATTATTTTTGTTTTACAAAGAGTAGCTAAACTAAAACGACGTTTGTCCAGCTATCTGACTTTCTATGAGCTTTTCTCATTTTGTAGCTCAGTCTTACTGACTTTCAACTTCTTGGTCTCATATTGGATTCAGAAATGCAGAAGAGCTTAATTGGAGTTTTAAGATTGAATAAAGAAGTTTATGTAACCTTTATTTAGCCTACTTAGCTTTATTAAACATGTCCAGATAATATATTTCTAAACTTTTCTCTAACACGTCTGTTTATATAACCCTAGGTTTCTCAAGATGGCTTCATTAGCTCCACACTTCTTACAGTTGGCGTGGTTTCCTCATTTTTCATAGATAATTTTTCTTTTTTTTATTGTTATTATACTTTAAGTTCTGGGGTACACGGGCAGAACGTGCAGGTTTGTTACATAGGTATACATGTGCCGTGGTGGTTTGTTGCATCCATCACCTCATCATCTACATGAGGTATTTCTCCTAATGCTAACCTTCCCCAATCTCCCCAACCCCTGCTATCCCTCCCCTAACCCCTCACCCCCGACAGGCCCTGGTGTGTGATATTCCCCTACCTGTGTCCGTGTGTTCTCATTGTTCAATATCCACTTATAAGTAAGAACATGTAGTGTTTGGGTTTCTGTTCTTGTGTCCGTTTGCTGAGAATGGTTTCCAGCTTCATCCATGTCCCTGCAAAGGACATGAACTCATCCTTTTTTATGGCTGCCTAGTATTCCATGGTGTATATATGCCGCATTTTGTTTATCTAGTCTGTCTTTGATGGGCATTTGGGTTGATTCCAAGTCTTTGCTATCATGAACAGTGCTGCAATAAACACGTGTGCTTGTGTCTTTATAATCCTTTGGGTATATACCCAGTAATGGGATTCTTGGGTCAAAGGATATTTCTGGTTCCAGATCCTTTTTTATGGCAGCATATTATTCCATGGTGTATATGTGCCACATTTTCTTTGTTCAGTCTATCATTGATGGGCATTTGGGTTGGTTTTAAGTCTTTGCTATTGTGAAGAGTGCTGCAATAAACATACATGTGCATTTTCTTTTTTTTCTTTTCATTCATTTTTAGAGAGACTGGGTCTCACTGTGTTGCCCAGGCGAGTCTCAAACTCCTGGGCTAAAGAAATCCTCCTGCCTTGGCCTCTCAAAGTTCTGGAATTTTAGGTGTGAGCCACCATGCCTGGTCTAGATAAATTATTTTCTAACCGGCATGATATTTCACTTCATTTCCCTTTTCTCCCTTAGGGCTCTTCAAAAATAACTCTTTTTTCCTTCTCTTCCATTTATTTATTGTTCTAAATTTCTGACTCTTGGTTCTTATTTTTTCTGATGATATTCAATAGGAATCCCTATTACTTAAAAATCTCTAAATAACAAAACCACCATTTTCCTGATAAAGCAGCAATATACATAAATACTTGTATTCATGGGCCTTTAAACTTGAAATGTCTACAGAAGGTTTGACTGTTTATGATACTGAAATCTGTCACACCCAAAACTTGTTCACTCTACTTCCTTCCCATTTTAATTATTAGTAATTTAATTTATTAGTAATCCTCTTAAATATAACACATATTTCATATTCTCTTTTGCATTTTTTATAATAAAACAGTTTTATGAAGCATATAGATGCACTTATTTGGTACAAAATGTAGTCACATTTCTTTCTTTCCTCTGCCCTTTGAGGCCACCATTCCAGAACCTCATGTTCCAATAAACTCATTTTTGGCAGCAGTAACAACAAAAAAAGTCAAGGAAAATCCCATTCTGACCGTAATGCAAAATGACTGAAGTGGGAAACACAAAGAGGCAGGGGTTAGCGGGTTTCTTAGCTAGCTCTCTAACCACATGCCTTAGTCCTACCCATTTTCTTTCAACAGGGAACATTTTAAGAATTCAAACTCCCAAGTGTTACTTAAGTAATACTGCTTATCTCTGTTGGTAACACTTTCTTTCCATCTAACCTGATGTTATAACTAGCTTATTTGTAATTTCTTTGGGAAATTCTGCCCCAGTATGTACATCTCTGTCAATTGTCCATCTCCGTTTGAGCTTAAAAAAATCAACAACAAAGCAAAAACAGAAGACTAGGAATTTTCAAAGGGATGTCAGTTGAAACTTTTATGAGACTTACTTCTTAGAAGTCAGCTGGTCAAACATATACACAGCTATAGCCAATGGAGTCTGAAAACAGGTCCTGCTGGAAAAATATCTCTAGTACCCAATTCAGTTATTGGGCGTCTGTAGATTTTAAATGATCATAATTCACAGTGGAATAAACGTATCTCTGTATTCTAAGAAAATTCACAGCTTCCTTGATTGAGGCCATAGACATGCTGGAGCTGTTTCTTAAGACCCTGAAAGCTCAGTCTTTCAAATCTTGGGCAAACCTTAATCAAATCCAGCATCTGGTTTTTGGCCCAGTGAAGCCATTTCCTGGCATGAAGCTATTCCCACCAAAGTTTCCTACTTCACCCATTCCCCGGTTGCTGCTAAGTGCTCTCTCCCTTGCTGTTAGATTTGCTCAACATCATCTACATTGGCTAATTCTAGAATGTGTGTGTAAACTCATTCATATCCTTGAGGGGCATGATGTTAAGAGCTACCAGGCTCTTTTTGATCTGAAAAGATCTCAGATGGCCATCCCTCTCCCATGTTTTTGAAGGAACCACAGTGTGTTCATCACTGACATCCTCTGCATCGAATCACTGGTGAGCATCCATTGGTACAACTGTCGTGCCATTCATTTCATCAACAATAATGGCTGCAGTCCTCTCTGCAGTATCTAATTAATCTCCACAGTAGTGATCTGAGAAATCTAAACATTCCAAATTTCTAATATTTCACCAACCAGAATGGCAAAAAGCAGCTGAGATATGGTACAGAGTTCAATATTCTGAGCTTTGGCTCTTGATTTTTTTTCTGAGACATCAGCGTTCCAAAGCCCCAGGGACTCTGCACAACCACTGGCACCTCCAAAGCTGGAGTAGCCATGGATTTCAGAGCCATTGTTCTACATCTTGGGTGTGATTCCCTCAGGAAAGAGGCCCAGAAGGCTCAGATGTGATGGGTTTCCAAGACACCTCAGAATTCTATTGCTCCTGCAGCAGTCTACCTTTCACTGGTTTTCCTTGGCAATTTGCATGCAAATAATGTTGAGTCAACAGAGATTTAGAAAGATAATTCAAGTATGTAAGAATTTAATTACCTATCAGCAGAAATTTGGTGCTCTTTGAAAGCAATGGCAAACTTAGACAATAAGTTCTTTTTTCCTAAAAGCTATGAAAATAATGATGCTTATCTCATATCTCCCAGGATGCTGCTTAAGGACTTTAAAAAACTCTTGGCATAAATTTAACAGTTTTCCTCCTCTTATGACCACAGGCTTAGAACTGAGTAGACACTGGACTGAAATAGACCACTGGATATAGACCAGTTATGTTTTTTTAGTGTAAAAAATGAAATGGGGTCTTCATTTTTTTTTCAACCAACTGAATTAAACATGTCACCTTTACACAAAACATATTATTTAATATACAGAATTTAAGAAATTTGTTAACTCGCTTTAATTTTAAATACTTTTATTCTGTTTGAATAATAATTTTAAAGAAATATAAATGTTTATTATTCTATTAAAAACATTTGATAATTTTCTTATACTGATGTTTTCCTTATTTTAAATATGTGAAGAACTGAATTTTCATATTTATAAAAGTATATTGAAGAAGTTTCTGCTGAAAAACAATTTGATTTTAATTTTGTCTAATGAAACATTAAAACATTTAGAACAACGGGCAAGACGTAATTTCTTATAGTGGATTCAGCAAAATGTATAGTCAAAAAACAAAAAGCAATGGTCATGAAATAGTTTAAACACATTGATTAGCTGACAAAAATCTCAAATTAATTAAAAAGTCACAGTTCATTAAATTTCTAAAATGTAATTAATTTAAATTCTGCCATATTTATTTAATGCAAAGCAGTGTTCTAGGTCCAAACCTTAAACTCTAAATTATATTGTCAGTAGTTCTTAAACTTTGTTCTGAAATAGTACTATCTAGGAGCTTGTTAAAATGGAGAAACTCAGGATTCTGCCCAGTCTGTGAATTTGGGATATCATGAATTAGGATCCGAGAATCAAAAAACTCCCTAGTTGGTTTTAATGGACATTGATTTGATACCCAGTAGTAGTAATACAGTATAATTGAAATTAAGGTAAATAGAAATAATTTTTCTTTTTTTTTTTTTTTACTTAAATTGTTTTTTGATGCCTCAGATCCTTTTCATAAACTATTTCTCATCATATAATGGTCTGCTATCTCTGATCAGAGAAATGCTATTTTACTTTTACTAAGTTTTTTTATGTACTTAATAAGAGTAAAATAGCATTTCTCTGATCAGAAATGATTTTACTGTGTACTAAACAAGATAAAATTCAGAATTCCAAATTCTGAATAGTTATTGACCTATATGGGTGTATCCACAAGAGTGATACTTGTGGATAAAGTAATGAAGGAGGGTCTGAAAATGATCTCTTCAGGAAACTGATTAAACGAGCTCTGCTTTGTGTTTAAAGGAACACCTTATAGGGAGTTCTCTTTAATTGCATTTTCAGTATCCTATGTTATATCCTTTTCATCAAGACAAACAATTGATGATTAAATACTTTCATTTTTAGAAGCTTTATACTTAAGGGTGTTTTGCTCTTATATTTAAGGCTGTTTTGCATCAACACTTGAATTGACTATTAAAATCCATTTATAGTGCAAGAGGCATGAGAGGAAGTAACGTGGCACTGACAGTAAGTTATTAAAATATATTTATTAATCTACAGTTTGGTCTGTTGATGATCATTTTTATGTGTGGACTAAGTTTCTGTGTTTATGTATTTGAGTGTTTTGAGTGTGTGAGTGTGTGTGTGTTTGTATGTGTGCATGTTTGTCTTTCAGTTAATTTGTCATCTGATCACTTCTGCCTAGGAGTTAGTCCAACTGCAAAGCTTAAGGGCACAATCCTTTGCAGACTGCCCTCACTTCTGACACCAACTGCAAGTTCTGAAAGTCACTGGTAGGTTTGATAACTTGTTAGAAGGATTCAGAACTCATTGCAAGCAACAGTATTTAAAGTTACAGATTATTATAGCGAAACAATACAGACAAAAATCAGCCCAAGGAAGAGTCATATAGGGCAGAGCTCGGAAGGGGTTAAAGTGTGAGGCTTCCATCATTTTCCCAGTGGAAGCAAGATGTGTTACCTTCCCAGTATTGATTTGTGACCATGTGCACAGAGTATTGCCAACAAGAGAAACTTATCCAAGCCTCTGTGTTCAGATATTTTTTTGAAGGTCCATTATATAGGCATGATGATTGATTGCGCCATGGTTGAACTCAGTTTTCAGGTCACCTGATATGGTGTGACCAAAATCCTCCTCCCTAAATCACATGATTGGTCCTTCTGGCATGTTTATATTACAACCTAAGATTGTTGGGTATGGCCAGTTCCCAACCTAAGCAAAGACACTTGTATCAAGTAAACATAGATACCTCCCAGAAACTAAATACAAAGGCAATACCTTTCTTTGGGCAAGACAAAATTTTATATTACTTAGTTTTTTAAAGCAAAAAAGATTAAACAAAAAGATAGATAGTATGGACCCGTATATAAGAACAACATAGGGGCTAGGTGCGGTGGCTCACGCCTGTAATCCCAACACTTTGGGAGGCTGAGGTGGGTGGATCGGTTGAGACCAGGAGTTTGAGACACCCTGGCCAAACCTGTCTCTACTGAAAATACAAACATTAGCTGGGCACAGTGGCATGCACCTGTAATCCCAGACACTGGGCAGGCTGATGCAGGAGAATTGCCTGAACCCGGGAGGCAGAGTTTGCAGTGAACTGAGATTGCACCACTGCACTCCAGCCTGGGCCACAGAGCAACACTCTGTCTCAAAAAAATAAAAACCATAAGAAAAAAGTGACAAATTGTGTAAGATGTATAATAAATATTATTTATCATCAGTGGTATGAATGTTCAGGATTTAGAAATAGTTATTAATTATGAAGTATTGAGAACCAAACTAAATTTGAAAACCAATCTAGGAAGTAAATAAACTTTCTGGAAGTAAAATGTTGATAGAGAAGGTAAATTGCTTCCAGGTGTTTTCAAGCAATCGCTATTCAATTATGAATAACTGGGATAAAATCTGCTTAATAAAAAAATGCTATTTTATTAAAAGCATGCTTCAAATCATAATGCTAGAATAATAAAATATATTAATTTATTTCTAATAATCTGTTAACATATTTTTTCATCAGAGGTTACTTTATTAGTGTCTGAGAAGAAATTTTTAAGGATAACTATTTACAATGTATAACTAAAAAGCCAAGTAAAGCTCAAGATTGAATAAGTTATAGTTATTGGGGATAGAAGTACACAATTTCAGTACTTTAGGTTGAAAATGTTTTCACATCACTCATTTTTTCTTGTCAATCTTAAATGATATGTAAGTGATTAGGTTTAGTCAAGGTATATTGCTATGCTATTAATAGACTTTATGCATGACTCAGGAATCATAGGGACAGACATAGATGCTACTTTTGCTCACAATTCCTTCTTTAGCACTGAGCTCAAAATTTAATTTCCTACATATCAGAGTGAAACAATTTACATAGCTATGCTCATTTTATAGGAGCTTTTGGCAAAGTACAAATAAGTATATGCTTCCTGGAGAACTTTGGTCTCTGTCAAATTACTATGAAAAAGTACCAACAAATGATCTGAGTGATATGATAGAATCTTCTACTCTTGAATGGAAAACATTATACAAATAAAAGTCACTACTATACTATTCTAATGCATAACAAATTTAAGCGTAAATGATTTCTACCAACTGTTATAGTATATAAATTACTAGTAAATTGTTCTGAAGCATTTCATTGTAACAAACATGGGGCTGCAATAATTGTCCCCTCATGGGAAGAAGAAAACTGTGACACTTAAAAATTTTATTCGAAATTTTTATCACTTAAATGGGAAAGAGTCCTGAACTTCTTCTGGTAACATTGGTAGATTTTAATCTACATTTTATTTTTTCCTTTGAATACAAATACAGATTTAATTTTACTGTGGACATTTTAATAGTGTTGGCCACCTCCAAATTTAAAATTCCAAATTAGATTTGGTATAGACTATTATCACTCTTTCTTTTGATTATGCTCACATTGTGGATGGATTTTAATTGAGAATTTCTTAAGCATTGTCAGTGGAAGCAGTTTTATTGTTGTGTTGTGTACCTCAACTATTAAGTAAGTATCTGCTAGTTTTGATCTTTTTACAGAAAGATTATATTGTTATTACCAGCTTTTCTTAGTAAATCATGAAATTATGAGTTGGAAGCAATTATTCTCTTCCTGTTGAGATCATATAACTATGCGATTTTCTGAGTCCATGACAAAATGCTAACCTATAAACAACTCTCTTGCTGTATTTCAACCTTTGGATGGGATCCAAAGAGAGTCTTATCATGAATTCTATGTTATTACAGATAGTGATCTAGCCAAGTTCTAGCCAAGTGATCTAGCTAGTGTATTGAATGAACAAAAATATTTAAACATTTAATTTTAGGAGTTTATTATAAAACACAGTTGTGTTAACTATTTTGTTTCTCTTGCAAACATTAAGGAAAATGACCAACTTAGTTCCAAGGCATGAAGAAATTTCCTATTTTTCCCATAGAAACATTGAAGTCTGAGAGGAGAAAAACTGATTATTGCTTTACATTTGGAAATGTTCTCACAGACATCATTAACTTTTTCCATAAAGAGTATTGTTTTCCTGGATAATATCCTGAAGGGTATTTTCCAGCTTGGATTCATTCTCTTCGTCACATTCAGGTACAGCTACCAAATGTAGATTAGGTCTTTTCACATAGTCCCATACTTTTTCTTTTTTCAAGCCAGCCTTTTTCATTTTCAGGAAGTCATTAAAAAGTTAACAGAACCAAGGCAAGGACTTTGCCATAATTTTTGCTTTCTGTCATTTGACTGGTCATCAGATGAAAAAGAGAAGTGAGGTTAGTGTGAGATGATTTACTCTTAGTAAACCTGTGTTGTTTTCTTGTGATTACCATGTGCCCATAATTCACCTACCTAATAATTTGATCTCTGAGTTTACTGGGCAGCAGCAGCAAGCTTGCCCCTTTGTAGTTTTCTCCCTTTTGGAAAATTGGGTCATGGTTTGCTACGTCTATTCTGGTTTTCCATCTGAGTTCAACCATATTTGCAAACTTAATATCATAAATGTAATTGCCCTGGGCCTGGAGGTTTGAACCTATTTAAAACAACCTGTTTAGAGCTTTGAATACTTACTTACAACATATGTGTCCCTTCTAGTTTAAATAAGACTAATTCCCTAATGGAACAGATGGAAGCAAAATAGAGGCTGATTAGTTCTGATTTTAGTCCATCACCCAGTAACATTATGCCATTATTTTCAAGCAGTGAACTATAAACCGTAGTTCATTATGTCTCTAGCCTTCCTGACAGGCTTACAGGTTGATATCACTTAAAATTTTTTTAAAAGCTGTTATATGTTCTTTCTCTTTTATATAGTCTTTAAATCTGAGTTTATCTGAAGACTACCTGTTTTAAAGAAACTAAATTGCTTCCACCAGATTGTAAAGAGGCAGAAAAAAAAAAGAAACTAAATTTCTTCATTTTGATTTGTTTTCTCATCAGGATTATTTTCAATTGTATAGTAGAATTTCTTTTTACATTCTTTCATTCCTCTTGAACAGTAGTCACCCTTATTCATCTTTAGCCATGGGTTTATAATTCCTTTTTTCTTGCTCTCTTAAAAGTTTCTGGAACATTGAATCCTGTCACTGTTTCAAACTCCATCTCTGTCTCTTGATTAAAAAGATTCAAGAATGTGAAAAGTGGTTAACATAATTCCTAGCACATAATAATGTGATTTTTCCCCTTTCTTCCTTCCCCTCCATCTTGATGGCAGTAACAAGAATTCCTGCCACCTGTCTATAGAGGCTCCTAAGTGTCCTTTGGAGTACCTTTGTCATTTGGGAGACCCTCATGGCTATCATAGGAAGCCAGTGGTTTAGGCTTCTTCTTTATCATGCATCCTTGTTATTTCACTGTCACTGTATTCAGGTGCAAACCTGATTCTCACTCCAGAGCACACCATGAGACCGCCTCTCAGTTCTTGGTCATTCACTAAGGAGGTTTATCTCCTTTGATTTTACTTTCTGACCTTCCATCTGATTCATCTTGCACAAAGCTTCAGCATTTTTAATAGGCTGCAGTGTGGAAATTGTTCCCTAACTGTTAACATATCCTCTAGGAGAGCATGTATCTTGCGCAAAATATGGATGTAGCTTGAAGCCAGAGCACAAGCATAAACTATCCCTCACAGGTCCCTGCAGCCTTTCACTTGATACATTTGTCAGCTATCCTGAAGAATTAACATTCTTAGCAACTTCTAAACATTTTACTGAAAATTACACTGGAAAGTATTCCTTGCGGTCTGTAAATCTGTTTTTCCTGCCCTCTCCATAGGCTAACAGCTTTCTAACTAACATCAATGAGAAATTGGTAAATTCCTTTTAGATCTTAAAACAGTCGCTTAAGCCACCTTGCAGTACCTTCCTAATGAGCACTTGTGTGTTTGAAAATATGAGTGTTTTATATTGGGGCAGGGGGACAAAAAGTTCATCTATTTTGTTTTTATCTTTAAAAACAAATGCAGGTCGATGAGCCAACCCTTTCCTGGTCACCTCCATCCACTAGAGCCAGTGAAGTAGTATGTTCCACCAACGTTTCTCACTACGAGCTCCAAGTAGAAATAGGTAATAATCCTGGATTTCTAATTGACCCTTCAGTGCTAGAAATTAAATAGATGACAAAAAGATTATTTTGTAGGCAAGTCATTTTCTGTTGTTACCTCCAGCATAAAACTAGATGTTAATTGTGTCAGTCAAGTGGATTCAATTAATTTATTGACTATCTTAAAATAATGACTCAGACTTTTTCAAGATTACTGTCTAGAATTTTTACTTTTTCACTGAAGTACATTTAGATGAGGAAGATGCTAAATACTTCTTATTTGTGTGTTTATAGTGGGAAGCATCTATTTTATGGGTATAATTTTTACCGGATATGAAGTAAAATCAAGTCATGTAAATATTTTTAGTCACAATCCTTTAGCTAAATTGCTTCTTAGTTTAAAATTGTACCTGAAATCTCATTTGTAGTAGAAAGCTTTTTCAGTTAAGTGTGGAATAGGATGGGTTATTGTTTATAGCTTTACCTATGTGAAACATTTGCTCTGGATATTCAGAAACATCTATTAAACACTACACACCAGTGATTGTGTAGTGCTAGGAAGACAAAGCATGATAAAATGCTTGGAGTTTACATCATCTCTGGGAAGATAAAGACACAATATCGCTTTGTTTTATGCACTGGAGGGTACTGTAGTAGAGTTATGTCCTAAGTGTTATAGGAACGGAGAAGATGGAGCATCTAAGGAACCACCTCTGGGAGATAAGAGAGATGGTGAAAAGGGGCTGGATCTTGAATGAGGAAGAGTTTGCTAGGTATTCTAGTCATAGATTTTGTTACAGACAAACAATCCTGGCTAACTTAAGTGAAAAAGAAATTTCACAGAATTATTGGCTAGAGAAATAGGCTTGGAAGAAGCCAAGAGAAGCTGCGTAATGAGGACTAGGACTGTTAAATAGGAGCAGCCTAGTGAGTATACTGCCCGCCACCAGACGCTGGCCCACTGCAGGGAGCTCTGACGGTTGCCGCTGCTTTGTCCTTCACTCCATGCTCCAGTTGGCCAAACACAGGTCACATGCCAGGGTCAAAGAGACTAAGGGAGTGTAAGGATCTGACCTTTTCTAAAATAGCACATAGTGGCAAATGACCCAAAATTAGAAAGGAGTTTCAGATGGTGCCAATTCTAAAAAGGTGAAAAGATGTTTACCTCAGTAAATGACTGAGGAAGGATAGGTAGAGGGAGAATACCATATAGTTCCTCTGTGACTACAAGTGGGAACAAGGGGAGAGTAGGCAGAGGTAGGAGATGAATCTGGAAAGGCAGGTTTGGAACACGTTGTGAAGGACTTCATGTGGTGGATTTAGAATGACCTCTACAACCTACCCTCCTTATGACTCAGAGGATTTAAGTTGGAAGTTTGGAATTTATGGTCCTTCTGCTAGAGAGACATTGTGGAATCATGATGACAGTAATAGCATCTAACAGGCATTACGCTGAACATTTACTATGTATTTTTTTACTTTAACACTTTACCACTCCCATTTTGTAGATGAGGACACCAAGGTGTGTTGAGATAGTCATACAGTTAGTGATCTGAAACCAGATCTTTCTGACTGTAGGGTCTCAGCTCTTGGCTGCCACACTGTAGGATCTGCTGTTGATAAAATGCCAAATTTAAAACAACTCAGGCAACAGTCAGGAAGATATAGAAGGTCAGCAATGCAAAACCAGAAGTATCATCTTCATTACCTGTGTCTTTTTAAAAAATTACTGCACCTATATTCCATCACAGAGCTACTGAACCAAGGTTTCTGGGGAGTGGGCCAAGGCAGAGGCATTTTGAAGTAGTTCCCTCAGTAATTCTGGCATGTGCTATGGCTGAGAATGCAGGGCATATGAGGGAATCACTGCATACATCCAGGGCAGAGGACGGGGCTCACACTAAGTCAGTGACTCTGACACTGTGGGGAGGAGGTGAATTTGAGATTAACTTCATTTCAAAAATAAAACTGACAAAATTTGGTGACCATGGAGAGAGGGAGGGAACTAACGTTTATTAGGTGGCTGTTGGCAGGTGCCACTCTAGGTGTTTTACATTTAAAAAGCTGACGATACCCAATGCTGGTGAGTATGTCAGGCAGTGGCAGTTTTTATACATTATTTGTGGGAATGTGAAATGATTCAGCCACTTTTGAAAACAAATTGGCAACTTCTTATAATGTTAAACATACATTTACCACATGACCCAACAATCTCTCAGATATTTGCCAAAGATAAGTGAAAACATATATCTACTTAAAAACTTGTACAGAAATGGTTTTTGGCAGCTTTATAGTCACCAAACTGAAAACAACCTAAATAACCATCCACATTATAAATGGATAAATTGTAGTATAGCCATACAGTTAATTATTGCTCAGCAATAGAAATTAACTGCTGATACATACAATAACGTGGATGAGTCTCAGAAGCATATGCTAAGTGAAAGAAGCTGAAAACAAAAGAAGCTGATGACTGTATTCTTTGTAATACCATTTATGTGACAAAAATCAGATCGGTGGTTGCCAGGGACTGGGAGTGGGGACAGGGGATTGCTGAATAGCATTCCATTGTGTGAGTGTATTGCAATTGGTTTATCAAGTCACAATTTTAGTCATTATAATAGATACGTAATGATGTGTCACTGTTTTAATTTGCATTTCTTTATCTTGAGCAACTTATGCTTATTGGCCATTCCTATATCTTATTTTGTGGATTGCCTGTTTAATCCTCTGCCTCTGTTTTTTAATTGGATTACCTGATAAGTATTATTAATACTTTGAATCAGCGTGCCTTTTCATTTTCTTAACTGTATTTTTTGAAGAGCAAAACTTTTCCATTTTGATAAAGTCTAAATTGTCAAATTTTTTTTCTTCTTTAGTTACTAACATGAGTTTTCTGTCTGATTATAGGAAGAGGATTTGACAACTTGACTTCTGTCCATCTTGCACGGCATACTCCTACGGGAACACTGGTAACTATAAAAATTACAAATCTGGAAAACTGTAATGAAGAACGCCTGAAAGCTTTACAGGTAACAGTATGAAGAAAATGATACACACTCGGCCCTCTGTATCCACTGGTTCCACATCTGCAGATTCAACCAACTCTGAATAGAAAACATTTTTTTTTAAATAAATAATACAATAAAAAATAGTACAAATAAAACACAGCGTAACTACTTACATAGCATTTACATTGTATTAGACGTTGTAAGTAACCTAGAAATGATTTAAAGTATGTAGGAGGATGTGTGTAGGTTATATGCAAATATTATGCATTTTATACAAGGGACTTGAGCATTCTTAGATTTTAGTACATTCATGGGATGGTGTATAGGAGACTGTCAGGGGATGCAGTCCTGGAACTAATCCTCCATGGAGACTAAGGGATAACTGTATTTAATATAATGTTTATTTGAGGAGATTACATCTGTAAGAATTTTTTTCCCGCAAACTAATGGTTCTTCTGTTAGGGAAATGTAGATTTCTTCTAATTAACATGCAGTTACAAATTTGGAAAGAACACTTGGAAGCCAGATTCATTGTATGAAAGAATGGATACATTCAAACTTTGATAACTACTGCTCTTTCAAATGACTATCATATTCAAAATGCTAGTCTGGAGATTTATAATACCCCTAGTCAGTCCAATCATAAATAGTCACATAGGGAAATCAAAGAAATCAAAAGCAAACAGTTTCCTTTTCATCCAGTTAAACAAAATTAATTTCTGAATGACAAATTTTGACAGAATTGCATTTCAGGTATTTTATAATACCATTTTTATTGTCACTAATCATTTTTGATATAAAAGGGGAAAGGATTTTGTTTGGATATTGTTCCAATTCTTAAAATATTTATATGTGCACATGTATATTGCACAAACAAAAAAAGACTGGGAGAAACTATACCAAAATGTTAACAGTGGCTCTCTGTGAGGTAGTGATAGAAAGGATTTTTATTTTCATATTTTTATGTGTTTTAAAATTTTTTTTTAATAATAAGAACATAGTACAGTTATTAAGAGTATGACCCTAGAGGGAAACTAAGTTCACATTCTACTTCCACTTCTTTTTATTAACTGCATGCTTTTGGACAGGTTTTCTAATTTATTTTTAAGTGTTGTCTTCTGAAAAATGGGAATCATAATATCACATACTTTGTGGAGTGGTTGTGAGATTTAAACAGATGAAAGCTCTAAGAACAGTGCTTTCACTATTAAGCTCCCTTGAGTATTAGCTGCGATGACTGCTATTTTCATCATAAGGAAAAAAAGGTTGTTTTTAAATGTCTTGTCTTTTGTGTGTTTATCCTAGAAAGCCGTGATTCTATCTCACTTTTTCCGGCATCCCAATATTACAACTTATTGGACAGTTTTCACTGTTGGCAGCTGGCTTTGGGTTATATCTCCATTTATGGCCTATGGTAAGAATGCTGACTTTAGAGTGAAACCCCATCCCTACTAAAAATACAAAAATTAGCTGGGCACAGTGGCATGTGCCTGTAATCCCAGCTACTCAGGAGGCTGAGGCAGGAAAATTGCTTGAGCCCAGGAGGTGGAGGTTGCAGTGAGCTGAGATTGTGCCATTGCACTCCAACCTGGAGTGCAATTTTTTGCACTCCTCAAAAAAAAAAAAAGCTGGTTTTAAATAAATTAATTTAACCTAGATGTTATAATTATACAGATGAGGTGGGATTTTGGATTTATGACTTGTTACATTTAATTTATAAGTCTATAAGTCTAATGACTGATTTTAGATTTCATGGTATGTATTTATTTCTGGTACATGCTGAATTTTAGTCTTCAGAAAAAAAGTAAGAATTGGGATGATGATCAATGAACCACCACTGCTTCTCCAAGTATAACGTGCCTTTGCACAAGCTGTCTTTTCCCTTCAGCTTCCTTCCCTTCTTTGAGTGGAGACCTACTGTTATTTTGCAGGAAGAAGTTTTTTTTCCACCTATATACCTCATCCCTGTCTCTGTTTCACTGCATTGTAAACTGATTTCACTGTATTAGAAACATCTTTGTGTGTGCTCATCTCCCTCACTGGACTTGTGCTTCTTGAGGGCCAGGATCATTTATATATATATTTTTTGTCATGTTCCCCAGGTGCTCATGTAGTACTTAGCACAATAATTGTGTTGAATAAATATTGAATGGATTCTAGAGCTTTGATTTTTAGGGCAGCTTTTGTGAATTGCTTCTGGATTTAAGTATCTATCTGTATATGCACACAAAATATGTATTTTTATTCAATAATATTGAAAAATCATTAATTCTCTTTCCTAATCTCTAGAGTATCATTAGAAAAAAAAATTGTTTAAAGATTCTTGAGCCGGGTGCGGTGGCTCATGCCTGTAATCCCAGCACTTTGGGAGCCCGAGGCGGGTGGATCACAAGGTCAGGAGTTTGAGACCAGCCTGGTCAATATGGTGAAACCTCATCTTTACTAAAAATACAAAAAGTAGCCGGGCATGGTGGCCTGTGCCTGTAGTCCCAGCTACTCGGGAGGCTGAGGCAGGAGAATTGCTTGAACCTAGGAGGCAGAGGTTGCAGTGAGCCAAGATTGTGCCACTGCACTCTAGCCTGGGTGACAGAGTGAGACTCCATCTCAAAAAAAATAAAATAAAGATTCTTGAAAGAAATAAAATAAAGATTTCACATTTGTGTGAGAAAGTGTTGTTTGGGTTAGACTCCAAAACGTAAGATATGTTTGTGTTTATGGTAGAAAAGAAGCTAGTAGCAAAATCGCTTTCAACATTCATCTAAAGATTTTAGGAGTTTCTTTCAGGTTCAGCAAGTCAACTCTTGAGGACTTATTTTCCTGAAGGAATGAGTGAAACTTTAATAAGAAACATTCTCTTTGGAGCAGTGAGAGGGTTGAACTATCTACACCAAAACGGCTGTATTCATAGGTATTTACTTATTTGCATTTTACTAAATGAAACAATTTTAATGGAAGAACTTTTTGGAGAAGGTTTTAGGAAAGAACAGTTGAATGTCAGAAAAGAGGAATAGGAAACTTAAGTGAAAATTGAGGGAGGATTAGGTGCAGTGGATTGTTTACGTTATATATCCATTCACCAAACATGTTCAGACCACATCCTCTGTGCCAAATGTGCTTGGTGCTGGGGTGGAGTGCCTACCCTCATGGAGCTCACAGTCTTAATCTAATGAGGATGCTCAGAGGATGAGCTGTAGGAATTGGGATCCTAGTTAGCTGGATATTTTTGGTTTTGATTTTGTTTAAGCAAATAAAGAGCTTCATTATCTGCTTTTCAGCTTATATTATGCATAAGTTATAATTAAACTTTTCCTTGATTTCTTAAATATTTTGCAGTACCTTGAGATTATCATCCTAAATATCACTTCTCTTGTTACCAAAGTATATATGCAAAAGTGATTGACTGAATGCTAAAAACAGTGCTGTTCTAAGATATACTGGGACTTTGTCTTACTTTTCGATTAAGTTACTTTTAAATAAGCTTGCTTTCCTATTGTTTGTTTCAGTCTCCTTAAAGCTTTTTGTCTTACTATTATTTTTTTAGCAAAATTCTAGTTAACCAAGGATTTCCAACACAACTATTTTCTGGTTAACTGAGGTTTTTTTTATATGTCACCAGATGATTGGCCATCTTTCTCTGTTACGTTTCCAAATTGTGTTTGGGGTGGAAAAACAAGGCTCTTATAATTTATCTGACAGTTAAAGGAAATTTATAAGATAGATGTGTGTGTGTGTGTGTGTGTGTGTGTGTATTTTTTTTTTTTTTTTTGAGATGGAGTCTTGCTCTATCACCAGGCTGGAGTGCAATGGCGTGATCTCCACTCACCACAGCCTCTGCCCTACCGGGTTCAAGCGATTCTCCTGCCTCAGCCTCCCAAGTAGCTGGGACTACAATTGGGCACCACCATGCCTGGCTGATTTTTGTATTTGTAGTAGAGATGGGGTTTCACCGTGTTGGCCAGGATGGTCTCGATCTCTTGACCTTGATAAATGATGCATGAGAGACTTTTATTGGATAGTATTACATTTAACTTTATAACCTTATACTTCAAATATTGTTTGATTTTTTTTAGATGACTTCTTAGGTGTTTTGCAACAGCATTCAAAAATAGTGAAATTGGCCAGGCATGGTAGCTCATGCCTGTAATCCCAGCGCTTTGGGAGGCCAAGGTGGGTGCATCACTTGAGGTCAGGAGTTCGAGACTAGCCTGGCCAAGATTGTGAAATCCTGTCTCTACTAAAAATACAAAAAAAAAAAAAAATAGCCAGGCATGGTGGCATGCACCTGTAGTCGTAACTACCCAGGAGGCTGAGGCAGGAGAATCACTTGAATCCAGGAGGTGGAGGTTGCAGTGAGCTGAGATTGCACCACTGCACTCCAGCCTGGGCCACAGAGTGAGACTTCATCTAAAATAAAAAGTGAAATTAATTATTTGATTCCATTCCCTGTTTGAAAAAATATCAATTCTTAATGTGTAGCTTTCAATTATATCTTTACTTGTGTTGGTGCTGTAGTAAGTAGCTAAACGAATTCCTATTCCCTGAATCTTTCCTGTATAAACAGCAGTTTTGCAGTTTATAATGCTGTTTTATAAAGGGTATTTAATTTCCAAGAGAATGCATGGATTTGTTCCTGACAGATTTTTATTCTTTCTTCGTTGGCCAGTTTCCTAGTACTTAGGATTGTTTCTTTTTGTTCCAGGAGTATTAAAGCCAGCCATATCCTCATTTCTGGTGATGGCCTAGTGACACTCTCTGGCCTGTCCCATCTGCATAGTTTGGTTAAGCATGGACAGAGGCATAGGGCTGTGTATGATTTCCCACAGTTCAGCACATCAGTGCAGCCGTGGCTGAGCCCAGAACTACTGAGACAGGTCAGGTGTGGCTGTTGTATTGGGTTGTCTGTGTCTCGAGTGTCTTCTGAGTTTGACTAAAGGACAGTTGTGTCTTTATATTTGGATTGGTGAATGGCCTTCTACAAGACTTTTTCTCTTTCTTGTTAAAATTATGTTAGGAATCTATATACCATATATTAAATGTGTCTTGATTTGTCGCTTATGGTTTTTTTCCATTATTCACCATCCTTACCAGAAAAGCACATGTGTATAACTTTTGGTTAACTTACTTGCACTAAAAGATTTCAAATTAATTGTGTCCTACAGGATTTACATGGGTATAATGTGAAGTCAGATATTTACAGTGTTGGGATCACAGCATGTGAATTAGCCAGTGGGCAGGTGCCTTTCCAGGACATGCATAGAACTCAGGTAAGTACTGCTAAAATCCCTGAGCTACTTGCCTTTCATAAGATTGCTTACATTCTAGATCATTTCTGTTAAACATGTTTGCTATAGACTCTTAAGAGCTTTATTGTTGTTACCTTTTTAATATTTTGCCTAAAAAGTGTTGAAGGAACATTCTGTTTCTTTTAGATGCTGTTACAGAAACTGAAAGGTCCTCCTTATAGCCCATTGGATATCAGTATTTTCCCTCAATCAGAATCCAGAATGAAAAATTCCCGGTCAGGTATAGACTCTGGAATTGGAGAAAGTGTACTTGTCTCCAGCGGAACTCACACAGTAAATAGTGACCGATTACACACACCATCCTCAAAAACCTTCTCTCCTGCCTTCTTTAGCTTGGTACAGCTCTGTTTGCAACAAGATCCCGAGAAAAGGTAATATTGATCTCTTCTAAATAGCACAAAATGTACATATTTTACATTTTATAGAAGCTTTGTAACATTGCCTTTCCAGGAAAATACAAATCTTTTATCAATGTTTTGATCAAATATTGTCTAATCTAGAAAATATCCATGCTAAGAACAGCTAATGGGAACAAGCATATGAGAAGAATAGCAGATTAAAAATCAGAAGAGGCTGGGTGCAGTGGCTCATGCCTGTAATCCCAGCACTTTGGGAGGCCAAGGCGGGTGGATCACCTGAGGTCAGGAGTTCTCGAGACCAGCCTGGTCAACATGGCAAAACCCCGTCCCTACTAAAAGTACAAAATTTAGCCGGGCATGGTGGCACGTGCCTGTAGTCCCAGCTACTTAGGAGTCTGAGGCAGGAGAATCACTTGAACCTTGCAGTCAGAGGTTGCAGTGAGCCAAGATCACGCCACTGCACTCCAGCCTGGGTGACAGAGCGAGACTTCATCTCAAAAAAAAAAAAAAAAAAAGAAAAAATCTGAAGAGTTGGGCTCCAATCTCAGCTGTACTGTTTTCTATCTGATTTTTTTTTACAAGAAAAATCAGAGTTAAAATCAGTTACTCTTTGTAGACATTAATTACCACATTTACGTAAAGACTCTAAACAGTATAAAACTGTAAATTGCTGCTACCCTACCAAGTTACTGTCAATAAATACTGTGTCCAGTAAATGTTGAGTATGGATTAATTGAAGGGTACCTCTAGACTTTTTTAGTCAAGGTTGTAGCTAAGAATTGGGCTTCTGACATATATTCTTTAAAATTTTTTTTGTATTGGGTTTTATAGCTCTAAACATAACATATTTATATACCTAAAAATCTATATTCTAATATAAAGTTCTTTTTTATAACTTAAAAATTTTAGGCCATCAGCAAGCAGTTTATTGTCCCATGTTTTCTTCAGACAGGTGAGCTGATCTATCATCTGTTGTCTTGATGTTTTTAATTACTATTAAAAAGTCACCTTATTTTGCTGGCTTGATGAGATATTTTGGTTACCAAGGTTCTTACTAATAACTTTGTTACAAAATAAAGTTAAAAACAGGAAAACTTTTGGTAGTTCAATTATACTTTCTAAAATAGTTACATTCTACAAAACAAAATGAGTAAAAACAAAATGGACTATCATCACATGTTACTGATGCTCAGTATATATTTTGATTAATTTAGAGATATTTTCTATTGGCTAGAAATGATGAAAGGGCAAAGTAATTCTGATAAGAAATCAGTTTATTTGGCTCTTCTTCCTGTTTTCAGATGACCAGAATCAAAGGGAGTTTTAGGGGAAATACCTGAAAACGATTTTAAATACATTTAAGATAAATTCTTTAAAAGTTATTTATTGCTAACAAAATTGATGTATTGAATTTATGTATCAACAGCCTTATTCTGAGTTTCTTTAACAGATGAAAGAAGAAAGCCAGGATTCAATACTTTCACTGTTGCCTCCTGCTTATAACAAGCCATCAATATCATTGCCTCCAGTGTTACCCTGGACTGAGCCAGAATGTGATTTTCCCGATGAAAAAGACTCATACTGGGAATTCTAGGGCTGCCAAATCATTTTATGTCCTATAGACTTGACATTTTCTCCTTGCTGCTTTTTCTTCTGTATTGCTAGGTACAAATACCAGAATTATACTTGAAAATACAGTTGGTGCACTGGAGAATCTATTATTTAAAACCACTCTGTTCAAAGGGGCATCAGTTTGTAGTCCCTCTGGTTCGCACAGAGTGCTATGACAACTCTAAGGAAACATCAGAATTACTAATCTAGCTGGTATCATTTATTCTGGAATTTTTTCCTAAGCTGTGACTAACTCTCTTGATCTCTCAATATAATTTTTGAGCCAGTTAATTTTTTCACTATGTTGCTGTCCTCTTGGGAATGGGCCCTGAGAGGATAGTGCTTCCAAGTACATCTTCTTCTCCCAGATTCTCGGGCCTTTTTAATGAGCTATTGTTAAACCAACAGGCTAGTCTGTCTTGTATCAGACCCTTTTAAGGTAGAGGGGAAAATGTTTTTACTTTCCCTTTTTCTTCTGTTAATACTTACAGTAACTTCTAACTGAGCCTCACTCACATTAAATGATTCACTTGAAATATATACAGAAGTTGTAATTTGCTGTTTTTTTTTTAAAAAAAAAGGGGGCTAAAGTAACACTTTTCTGCATATATGAATTATAGATGCTGAACTCATACACCCCGTGGGAGCTCAATAAAAATTGATTGAATTCAGTTTATGCTTTTATTTATTTTCCTTGCATGGTTTGACAGAGCTAAAATACAGATTCTGATTTGTGTTGCCAAGGAAAGCCCTTTCTGAAGCAGATTTATTTACATAAATTACATAAATTTATTTACATAAATCTACTTGAGAAAAAATAAAGCAGATTTATTTATACAACTGAGTATTTGATTAAATTGAGGCAGAAGGCATTCTGGCCTTCATATGGTTATTGCTTCTGTAGGATACAATATATGAGGGCATAGAGGTCTTTTTTTTATTATACTTTAAATTCTAGGGTACATAAGCAGAACATGCAGGTTTGTTACATAGGTATACACGTGCCATGGTAGTTTGCTGCTTCCATCACTCCATCATCTACATTACGTATTTCTCCTAATGCTATCCCTCCCCATCCCCCTACCCACTGCTATCCCTTCCTAATCCCCCAACCCCCAACACACCCCGGTGTGTGATGTTCCCCTCCCTGTGTCCATGTGTTCTCATTGTTCAGCACCCACTTGTGAGTGAGAACTTTAAGTTCTAACTTTAAGAAATTTATACTTTAAGTTCTGCGCTGTTTGCTTTTTTGTTCTTGTGTCAGTTTGCTGAGAATGATAGTTTCCAGCTTTATCCATGTCCCTGCAAAGGATATGAACTCATCATTTTTTATGGCTGCATAGTATTCCATGGTGTGTATGTGCCACATTTTCTTTATCCAGTCTATCATCGATGGGCATTTGGGCTGGTTCCAAGTCTTTGCTATTGTACACAGTACTGCAATAAACATGTGTGCAAGTGTCTTTATAATAGAATGATTTATAATCCTTTGGGTATGTACCCAGTAATGGGATTGCTGGGTCAAATGGTATTTCTACTTCTAGATCATTGAGGAATCACCACACTGTCTTCTACAATGATTGAACTAATTTACACTCCCATCAATAATGTAAAAGCGTTCCTATTTCTCCACATCCTCTCCAGCATCTGTTGTCTCCTGATTTTTTAATGATCGCCATTCTAACTGGTGTGAGATGGTATCTTAATGTGGTTTTGATTTGCATTTCTCTAATGACCAGTGATGATAAGCTTTTTTTCATATGTTTATTGGCTGCATAAATGTCTTTTTTTGAAAAGTCTCTGTTCATATCCTTTGCCATCTTCTGGGGTTTTTTTTCTTTTTTTTTAAGTTCTGGGGTACATGTGCAGAACGTGCAGGTTTGTTACATAGGTATACACATGCCATGATGGTTTGCTGCATCCATCACTGGTCATCTACATTAAGTATTTCTGCTAATGCTCTCTCTCCCCTATGCCCCCACCCTCA